>JAGFVP010000172.1:44429-65164 GCA_021031095.1 Bathelium albidoporum
GGAACAAAGAACATCAAAGAAACACAGACCATGGATCCCAAAAGCATGACTGATGGAGACTGCATGACTGATGGAGACTGCATGACTGATGGAGACTGCAAAAACAAATGGCTGATACATAGAAACTTTTTTAACTTAGGATTAAGAATCCAGTAGTTCTTAGCTCATTTTCTCATGGCGAATGTTGAAGAACCACGTTGGGCTGGCCTGGACAGTTGGGAATATCCTATGGTATATGTTATTGACATTGAGGACAATATGTACGACGACCTCGCTCACGAGCGATGGTTCAACGGTTGTGACAGCCGTAAGGAAGATCGTAAAGTGAAACTTCGCTGCGCAGTGCAAGCGATCGACAAATGCCTTGAAAGATTCTTGCATCTTTTCAACGAGAGTGTGGCGATTTTGTCCAAAGTACGAAATCATCGAGCGGAAACACATACTGGAAGCATTGATTCCTTATCCCGGCTTGGCCATCTTCTCTTCGGGACCATTTTTCAGCATACGAAGTTTTTCGACGCGATTACCATATGGGCAGTAAGGAAAGGAGAGCTCTCAGAAAACGATTTTAACGAGGACGATAGTATTCTATTTCGGAGTGTACGAGACAGAGTTCAAGAAAAGCTTGCAAAACTCGAAACAGCAGGGCAGAATTTAGAAAAGGAATTTCCATTATCTGGTAAACACTCTCAGTTGTTATTTTCCCCGCGCCTTTTTCTTTTTTCTTAAAGAAAAGAAAGCAAAAGAGAGATAAAAAACATGTACTGACTCTACGGCAGAAGAAGACGTGCCTGTATTCGACAGAATGAGCCATCAGTGGATCTGCCGCACTCCAGAGGAAATCCAGATTTTGATCATTCGGCTGCTCTTCGATGTCGATGGAGGTATCGGAGAAAAGGGAGAGGGACCGAGGTCCGAGAAAGACACATTGCGAATGTTCTTAGAGTACCTCAAAAAAGTATCAGAGACGTCATGTATTCTGCCACAGAACAACAGCCATGATTCGCTTGCGCCGGGAACATTTTGCATCGACGAGACTCGCAAGAGAATTGGAATATCAAGGCCGAGATGGCCAGGCACGAGCCTCGAAAGCCACAGATGGTTCACATTTCTTGTTGAGGAATCAAGACATGTAAGAGTAAGGAACGACCGCATTCAAGATGAGTTCCAAAGAGTGGAGGCAAGATTGGACCGTACTATAGGAGGGAAAGCAAACGCAATTAGCCATTTGTCGCAAGATGAATGGACAGCACTCCGACCAAAGATTCTGAACAATCCAGACATCACGTTGTCAGCGTGCAGAAAACATGTATGGCAATCGATTGGCAATGACTTTGGATTGAAACGTCAGTGCCGACAATGTCAATGCCATTATGGAAATGTCATCCTTGCCCAATCCAATGAGGATGTTGAGCTGAGACAAGAAGCAATTGGAAAAGGCATAAAACTCAGAAGACCACGAGGACTGTGTGCGGAGAGTTGTCTCTATGCTGAAGAGTTTTATGTGTCTTATGTTTTGGGAGAGCGCGAGCGTTTACCTCGACTGTCACTTGTGTCTTCGTATGAATGCACAGAGCACGATAGAGGACAGGAACGTCAAACTGCTGGCAAAATCCAAATCGGATCGGAGGGCACTGAAGCGAGCACGGAACAATGAGGAGGTAGAAGGATGAATTGGGCTATTCAGCCTGAGCGACAAAAGAAACATCACCTTTCCCCCAGGTCCGCAGAAGAGGTGGTGGTGGAGACTTTTCCTTTGTGGTGCACGTGACCTTCCGATTCATCAACTTGTATAGACTAGCGCTGACACGTGAGGAGAGCACACATAGCTACGTAGTGCCTTAAAACCCTATTATTGGGAGCTTGGTTAATTTGTCGCACTATTCCTTTCTAGAGAAGAGGGCTGGCCCAGACCACCAGCACAGGCAGCCACAACGGCAGTGTTTCTACAGCCACAATGCTTATCACTCATCCACACTTCAAGCGTTGTTCAGAAGAGCTTCCCCCGCGCAGCCAAGGTATCCTACGAAGAGCTTGATCAATCATAGACAAGCGACTTACGACGCATGGCGCGGTGAGCTGCGTGTAACACTTCGTAGTAACTCTCAAGGCGTCATGAGCGACTAATCGTTCAAGATTCGCAAGGTTGCCGCTAAAGAGATCAGTCGATGCCAAAGCTACACCATTCTTGAACTCGATCTCGTTCTAGATTGCATAGGTCTTCACAAATTGAGCTGAATTCAGCCTTCGTATTTACTCGGCCCATTACTACGGGATACTAGCGTCGTGATGTTACCGCATTTCTATCATTCTGAATAGCCCCTAACTTTGCCTTTGATAGTTACCCGCGGCGCCCAGCCCGGAGACGCTCTGTCAAACGCGTTGACAATGATTTGGAGCAGCCACTCTGTGATGGTGGTACCGGCTAAAAGGCGCTTCAATACCTGAACCATGGGAAGCTGAACAAATGCGTTACATGGTGCGATATTCCTGTGGGAAGAGCTTCAAGGCAACTGGGGATAATAGAATAAGGTATAAATACAGCTTCAGTTTCCTGGCACACCCGACCCGTTCCAGCAACCAAATCGAAAAGCATTCATCTTCAAAGGCTCTAAGGGTTCGACATCCAAACCATCACTCCACCATCGCAGTGCTATCCCGATCGTCTACCATGTCCGCCGACCCCAAGACCCGCATCCTCGAATTCGGCCAGACCCAGGCCATCATCTTCCAAACCATGCAAACCACCCTCACCAACCTCCTGGCCTCCATCTCGAACCTTTCGCTCTCTCCCTCCGACACTGGCAGCCTCGACATGGCCATCACCAGCCTGCAGAAGAACACCGCCCAGGCCTCCGGCGAGCTCGACGGCATCAACGCCTTCGCCAACCAGCTCCCCGATGGCGCCTCTGCCTCCACCGCCGGCACCGCCGGTGCCTCGACCACCACTGGCGGCACCAGCGCCAACAGCAACAACAGCAACAGCAACAACAGCAATGGCCTGAACAGCGAGGAGCTGGTGCTCGCGCAGAGCGCGCTCGCGGAGCAGCAGCTTGTCACGCAGGCGATCAACACGTGCCTGTCGTACCTGGGGCACTTGGCAAATCAGCTCAACGGCCCGGGGGCGGCGAGTATCCCGGCGGACACCAAGACGGCGATGCAGGGGAACTTGACGAGTGCGCAGGATGCTGCGGGGGCGGCGGTGCAGTCCGGAGTGGCAGTGCAAGGGAATTTGACGCAGTTGGTGCAGGCGTTGGGGGGAACGGTGACGAATGGGTCTTGAAGAAGTTTGGAAATGTGTATGACTCTTGTAGCTGCAGTAAGGGAATACAAGCCGTCCACCATAGCTTTGTCCGAACTCTTGTAGGATCTGTTTCGTTATGTCATGTGATTTCGATGAGTGGCGGTTCTTAGAAATAACGAAGCTAAGAGAACTCAACCGACGAAGGAAATTGAGTCTGACTAGGTAGGCAATGCTGGGCGACGACGTACTACCAAAAGTTCATGATAGTATTCCACATACATGACCGACCACTCTTACAACCCTGAGCCCGCTCTTCTTCCGTCAAGCTCACTAGCAAGTTCCTCCAACAAGTTCAGACCATTCATACAAAGACTAACTTCTTCCACCCCGGCACACAGCGCCAGCAGAACCAGCTGGACAGCTAACTAAGAATGTCCGAAGGTAAACTTACGTATCATACTCATTGAGCAAACACAGTTAAGCTAGGCAAAGCAGCGCAGGTCCAAAGAGTGGTGCAAGCAGCAAGATAGTAAGCAATGAACTCATCAATGATGTCCTCCAAAGTTAGCATTCCTTCCCTTTTCTGCGAGTACGCTCTTCGCTATCCTTCCCTCATCTCATCTCCCTCTCCGCTGGCGATCATTCGTTAGGCATGCAGCCGTTCCAGTCATCCAGTCGTCGTTGGTTCGTGGGAAGCAAAGCAAAAGCAAGCCAAGGCACTCCAGTCCTTCCATCACCCCGGTCCCAGTTCCAAATTTCCCACCAAGAAAACGAAATCCCCTAATAGACTCCGTGACACCGTCTTCCGCGCCCATTGTTGATGCAAAGCCAGTGTGCCAGATAAGTGATGATGTAGCGAGTGGTAGAAGTGAATGCTTTTTTTTTTTTTTAGGATTCCATATTCTCTCTTCCAAGTTTCCATCATTGTCGTTTCCGCTGGGTTCAAAAGATACGGAATTCATCTATTGATTGGTGGAAGAGCGTAAAGGTTAGCATTAAGGTATCCTGGGGGTGCTCAGAGCACTCTGTGATCCTCCTGCAGATCCATCGATTGTAGTTTTCTATACATCAACCATATCGATATCTGCCCCAACTCCGCTTTCCAGGACGTTGTCTTCTGGTCCCCAAGGCCCTTCATATACTGTCGCACCTGCACGCCTTCTCCTCTCAACCCACAAGACACCCCCACACCCCAAGATTTGGTCAATGACCGGACGCTGCGCCGGCTCGGGACAAATCATCCACTGCACAACGTTCTCAAGAGCCTGCGGATCATCCCGGTCCACCATAAAGTTGGGAGGATCGACGCGACCCTCGGGTTTAGCTGGTTTGGAATTCATGGTTCTGAGGAAGCCCGGATCATCATCGGCAGTGTCCGACCCGAGCAGGGTCTCATTAGAAGTGTTGCCAAAGAATGGATTTGAGACAGGATCGCCAGACTCATCTCTGTTCAGGCTGCTGTCAGAGCTGTGGGTCAAGCTGGGAACATCACTGATATCACCGCTCCTCAGACGCTGCCAACTAGTGCCATTGTCGGGAAGCACACAATTCGCCGCAATCTCGAGAAGGATCATACCCAGGGCAAAGATATCCGCGGGTTTGTCGAATTGACCACGTAGCACTTCAGGGCCAATATACTCGCGGTCGCCTTCGCCTTCGATGTCAGATGGTGCAGGCCAGTATGACGCCATTCCAAAATCACCAATCTTCAAGACTCCCTCCCAATCAATCAAGATGTTGGCAGGTTTGAGGTCAAGATGGATAAAACCGGTATCATGGATGTACTGTAAACCCTAGTGAAAACGTTAGTGCGCCAATCAATGACAGTCATACTTGGCACAACATACTTGAGAAAGTTCCAGAAGGATCTTCCAGATCCTAAAGTCATCCAGACGGCCTTTGTATCCTGTCTGATTGAGGAAGTCCCGGAGGTTACCATTTTCACAGAATTCAGTTTGCATGTAGAGATGATTCTTAGCCTCCCACTGATCAACCAGGCCAATAATATGCTCGTGTCCTCTTAACGCCCGCAAGATTTCGACTTCTCGCAACTTCCTTTCCCGATCTCGCTGGCCAATGTACGGCTTCTTGGTTTTCTTGACAGCCCAGACATTGCTCACAGGACGAGACTGGCCCTGAGACTGTCCAGCGGCCGTCTCAAGGGGATTTTCGACGCGGTATACTTCCGAAAATTCTCCAACTCCGTACACAGCGATTTTGCCAAAACGAGAGGTGATGCTTGTGTCGACATCATTTTTGTAGGATAGAGGAAGAGCGCCCTGACCAAAGCTGAAGCTGAAGGGCTGATCACGAGTCGTAGTCGGTGTAGCTGGAGGAAAGCTCGAGACTCTACTTCGACCCACCGAAGTTGCGAGGAGATTCTGACGATCCTCGGCAGAAATGGAAAGCGTGCTTGGATCAGGTGGCGTGAAGCTCTGTGATGGAGTATGCGGGGACGAGCGTCCATTGAATGCAGGTGGGCTCGAGCCCTCCAGAGTAAGCTGAACGGGGACTTCAGTAGGCTCTGGTGCGACAAAGGTATCTGTTCCCAATGATGTTCTTCTCCCGAATAGGCTACTCCTCAGGCTGTTAGACTTGCCTTTCGATTGTGGTCTGCCAATGCCAGATGAACCCTTTGTCGGGGTCGGTGGAAGCTCATCGTTACTTGATTGACTATCAATCTGAGCCGTAGTGCTCTGAGAGGCCTCTTCGCCATCATTGCTCAAAAAGCTTGCCCGACGTGATAGTTGGGGTCGCGCACGCGATCCGAATATGGAGACCCCCTTTCCAAACGCCTCTGGAGAAACCCTGACAGGGTGCGGGCTGAACGGCGTTGAGGGGGTACCGAAGGAATGTCGCGACTTAGTTGATTTGCCCAATCCATTTACAGGAGCCGGCGTGGCAGTCAATGCTGGGAAGCTGAACTTCTTGGAAGGTGTGTCCGGCATAGCAGGGTTCGCGAAAAAGCTACCGTCGGGCCCGTCGACATTACGATTGCGCTTGGAGATCAATCCAGTCGACATGAATGCCTGAGGTAGAGGCTTGGCATTCTTATAGTCCGGCGTTGCAAAGGATTCGCCAGATGATGTCTCACCCGAAGGTGCTCGCTGGAACAAAGCACTGACTCCTTGAGGCCTGGCGGCCCCAATAGGTAATGATTTCGAAAAACTAACGGTGGGCTTGGTAGGCTCTGGTGCGGCCAGAGCTACATGCGTGGGGGACTCGTCGGGCATGCTTGATGTTGAAGATGAGGGAGTGAGGGCCTTAGATAGAGGATGAGGCCGGGGGTCTGGCTGACCACTACGAGCCTGCGGTGGCCGATTCGGGGAAAGAAATGAAGCAGCTTCGCTGATTTGAGGCCGCCGAAAGGGAGAGTCGTCATCACTAATCTTGAACGAAAGTGCGCTGTCTAAAGACATCCGATTCCTGCTTTTGAAGAGGTTTGGTGACTCGACAGGTTCTGCATCTTGAAATAATTTTGAGCGGCTGATGTTGCTGCCATATCGCTGTTGTAAAGTCGACTTTCGCAGAGAATTGGTTTTCCTTGGAGATGCACGGCTCACATAGGGCGTTGCTGCGGGAGTGGAGGAAAAGAGTGAATCTTGGGCGTTATCCCGTGACGTGGGTCCAGCTTCTGAATTCGTGAACCCGGCAGACTCGGCATAATCGAAAATATTGAAGTCGTTGCCAAAGCTTGCGCCGTGGAGACTCCTGCGCTTTGCTCTCGGGCTACCAAAAGTAGCCTGCTCCAAATTCATGACACCATCACTTCGCTTTAGAGGGCTCGATCTTGCAGGAGGGGAATGCCGAAGTTTGGAAATGCCTTCACTCTTGGCTTTGAGGGACTCGAAATGTATGGGTTCATCGTCCAGCTGGAACCGCATTCCAGACATGGGCCGGTCTTCTGGCGAGGAGTTGCCGTCTACTTGGTAGCACTTATTTTCCTCTCCAGGTGCCAGCTTTGCAAATCCTTGGTTCGCGTTCGATTGATTTGAATTGTCGCTCAAAGCGCGTCTCATGGGACTCTTCGGCGACTGTCTTCGGGTAGACGCCGACGAAGTTCTAGCCGGAGCCGTTCTTCGGAGGGAGAATTTGGTCTTTTTGGTGCTGCTGGGGGCAGGCGCGGCCCAGAGTGATGTGGTCGCTGCGTTAGTTGGTTTTTGGGAGGTGTTGGTTGATGCGAAGAAAACCTGGGACAAGGTCGATGGCGACAACGGCGATTGCGGAGATGCCGATGCTGAGCGGGTATTGTGCGGATTGGTCGGGCGCACCGGTGTCTGCTTCGAGGGCGAACGCGAAAGTGAGCGCCGCAGTTGTCTGATGCTCGGGAATTCGCCAGCATGCATGTGTTTTGGAGATAGGAGGTGCAGGGTGCCACCAGCTCGATGCGGAGAGTACTCGAGTTCCATGATCACACGGCTGCCTTTCAAGGTAATTCCTGTGGTGAGGTGACAATCCGGTGCACGTGCTGAATGCAGAAAGATTGCGTTCGATTTGACGGTTTGTAGTGGATATCGTCCAAGTCTCTGGTTCGATCGCGCGTGAACGTAATCGATAACGATAAAGAAGCGTGTTTTTGGTCGGGTTGGGATGCTTATGAATGCCGGCCAAGAGAAGTGAATAAGCGGAATCCCTCGTTCCTTAGTTGGTAGCAGCACGCGCAGCCCGGTATTCAGGTCGCGCCATTCACAGCATCAAAACCAGCAGGCCGTCGAGGCGCAGAGGCGATGGCTGAAGGTCGAAATCGCGTAGGGGTATCGGGTTAGGAGGCTGTTGTTTATTGTTGCCTATTCGTCTGGCGAGCGGCGGAAAGCCGAGGTGGCGAACGGAATGCCGGGGAGGGTAAACAATGCGCGTGTCCGACTGTTGTTCTCTCTGGCCCAGCGTCCAAACAACGAGCGGAGACGAGGCACGCTGGACCGGGCGACAACAGCGAGATGGACGGCAATTTGCACTTTGGAGGGACAGGGTGGAGGAGGGAGGAACGGGAAAAAGTTGGCAGGTGTTCGATGGAGAAGGTGCGCTGAGGGGACGCGTGCTGTAGCGTGGGCGGTCAGCCGGGACCCGCGATTGGCCTCTGCGCACGGGGGCAGCCGCAATCAAAACAGGGTCAAAGCCAGACGCTGCGCTCTTCAAGGGTTTGGCAGCCAGCAATCCATCAGGATGCTCAAAAGAAATGAAACACGAGTTTGAACAAGAGCTGCTGTGCGATGCTTGCCCGTCAGCTTCGACGGCGAGTCGCCGTTTGTCAGGTTTGCCACTTTGTTTATTTACAGTGGTCTAGGCGACTGCGTCATCACGGTGATTATGATGATCCCTTCCATGTCTCCTACTCATCCCAGGGAGACATGTCCGCCGTGATGATGATCAGCCCAGTCTCAAGAGGGCAACTGCATGGAATCCGTAGTCTTCTTCATCAAACGTGGCGGGGCTTCAGAAGTCCCTGAAATCACGACCAGGTGAGAACCTGGTTTCGATGGCCCATGCCCTTCTCCTACGAGCAGTATCGCACCAATGATTCCAACTTTTTCCCGCCCTGCCTCTGATATCAGTCCCTGCCACGTCCGGGCCGCGATGGGATCACAAAATCGCCGATGACAAGGGGAGATCAAACAACGGCTATCAGAAGACGGCAAAATGCTCACAAAACAATGACGCCGACGCCTGAATTCTCAAATATGTAAGTTTGATTACCGGGCAACTACCAAAGTGTCTGCTATGAAGCACGGATTCGTCACTGTTAGCCAATCTTCTTCCATTGTTTTCGATGTGTTTTGATGTCAACAAAACTCACGCGCCTGTATCGCGCCATCAGGTGACCTGAGCAGGGATGCTAGCCGACCCCGGATTTGCACGTAAGACGCCAAGGACAGCTTGTTCTCGATGCCACACCTGCAGCTGCATGCGCCCGTCACATGTCTAACTATCTTTACCTGCTACGAGACGACACCATGCACATTGCATGCTCGACTCCAGTTTTGGCATGTCGAGCGAGCCGGGTCCTACAGGAGGAAATGAATTTTACAGAGGGATGACAAGCCAGGAACCGTCACCGACTGCGCGCCGCTTTCTACGGTCCAACGTACGAGTCGATTCTTCCTCGTTCCATTTCGGTCTTAATCCACTAATGAAGACTTATAGCTTCGGCCTGCGACGTTAATCCTCCCTCGAACTGGCGAACGCGTCAAGCGAAACTTCAGTCTGAGGACTCCTGGTTTGCTGGATGGCGGAGGTGAGGATGACGGGGAGAGCGAGCCTTTACTCGGCCGTCGAAGCCCCATCTTTGATCACAATAGCATCGCGGCACGAATGCACATGTATGCCAAAGAATGGGCTAAGAAGAGCTACAATTTCGCAACGTCCAAGACTGGCATAGGTATATTCAAGTGTTCCCTTGCGTACTTGCTTGGGAGCATGGCAACTTTTGTACCGCCCATTGCTGCATTGCTCGGTAAGAACGATGGAAAGCATATGGTCGCCACTATTACCGTCTATTTTCATCCAGCACGATCAGCAGGAAGTATGCATCGGGCGACCCTGCTTGCACTTGTAGCAGTTGCTTACGCCGCCTTTATATCTTTCACGAGTATGGGGGTGTCCATCTTCTTTGACGATCAACATTTGCTTATCTTGGGCCATGCCATCGTCCTCATTGTGTTTTGTGGTGGCGGATTGGGTTTTGTTGGCTGGCTTAAACAGAAACTTGGTGATCCACTTGTGAACGTTGCCTGTTCCTTGACCTCGTTATCCCTCATCACTATCCTAACCAAGGAAGGTGCAGTGCAGACCGCGAGATTTTCATATGATAAAGTTTTCCAGGTGCTCAAGATGGTTGTCATGGGTATCATTGCTTCAACTGCTGTTAGCCTAATCATCAAACCTATCCGAGCTCGGGAAGAACTTCGCCAGGGCATGATCAGGACCACGGACTCTCTCGGGGAAATGTTGATTGTAATTACCAAGTCGTTTCTAACAGGATCGAACTATGAAATAGACCATCCCAACCTACGAGAAGCCTCAGCCAAGCACTTGTCTCTCATCAATGCGCTTCCTGATCAGTTGTATCAGGCGAAGTACGAGCATTATGTTCGGGGAACCGAGAAAGAATATCGAATCGAAGCAGAGCTCGTAAAATGCATGCAGAAACTAGCGCACAACGTTGGAGCCTTGCGAGGGGCAGCCGCTATACAATTCAGACTTGTTTCGCAATTTCTTGACATGCCCTACTTGAGACCAGCGAGGTCTAATAGTCTAAACAACATACGAGGTCAGATCAGATCTCCGGAATCTATCAGTCCAGAAGAGGCAAGGAGCATGCTATCTTCTATTCACGAGACGCCGGAAGAAGAAAGCGATCCTGATGAGATGTTAGACAGCGCTGCTACTTTCCCAGGCGCCGGCTCAGCAATTGAGTCAGCCTCAAGTCCTCCCGAGATGTTCTCCATGTTCATTGCCCATCTTGGACCTCCTATGAAGTCTTTGGCGTACACGCTAAAGCAAATTTTGGATGAGCTCCCCTTTCGCGATAATGACAGAGAGATTGACATCAACTCGAACTTCCGGTCGAGTCTTTGTGACGCCATCGATCTGTTTCGACGAGCTCGAAAGCAAGGCCTGGAGCTTGTCTACAAAAATCAAGAACTCCATAGAACACGCGCACCAAGCGTAGCTGCCGATTACGAAGAAGTCGCCGCTAGTTGTGGCTATTTCAGCTCTTCCTTAGAAGATTTTGCAGAAGACATGCTCAGCTACCTGGATATCCTCGAAGAACTCAAGGCCGAGACTGAAAAACAACCTCGCAAGAGAACTTGGTGGTGGCTCTGCTTCTGGCGACGACACGACCGTGGCCATGAAGATGAAGATTTTCCCCAAGGTGCAGGTGCAACGGACATGTCGCATGAACAGCCTGCTCACCTCCCCGGTGTCGCATCTGCAGACTGGGATCCGCATCAATATCGCAGATATACCTACAGGGTCTGGCGTGCGCTCGGCTTCTTCCGTCGCGACGATATCAAATTTGCTATCAAAGTTGGTGTTGGTGCGGCCATCTACGCGCTTCCCTCCTTTGTACCCCAATGGCGACCCTTTTATTCGCATTGGCGCGGCGAATGGGGCTTGCTATCCTACATGCTGGTATGCTCAATGACGATCGGAGCGTCAAATACTACTGGCTACCAGCGGTTTGGAGGGACATGTGTCGGTGCCATCTGCGCAGTCGTCGCATGGCTTGCATCCAACGCGAACCCTTTTGTCCTTGCTTTTTTTGGGTGGCTTGTCTCACTCGGTTGTTTCTATCTCATTATTGCGCAGGGGAAGGGGCCAATGGGCCGCTTCATTCTTCTGACTTACAACCTCTCAGCTCTCTACGCGTACTCGCTATCTGTCAAAGATGATGACCATGACGATGACGAAGGAGGGACAAATCCCGAGATTTGGCAGATCGTCCCACACCGAGTAATGGCGGTGATGACGGGCTGCATTTGGGGGATTATCGTCACCCGCCTCATCTGGCCCATTTCCGCCCGCCAAAAATTGAAGGATGGCCTTGCGCTGCTCTGGCTCCGGATGGGTCTAATTTGGCGCCGAGATCCCCTTTCCATGGTGCTCGAAGGTACACCAGTGGACCCACAATCCGTTTATATGGATATTCGCGAGGAATTTGAAATGCATCGGTTCCTCGCGTATCTTGAGAGCTTACGGAAGAGTGCAGCCAGCGAGTTTGAGTTGCGTGGCGCATTTCCTGAAAAGGAGATTAAAAAGGTGCTCGAAACGACAGGGAGGATGCTGGATGCGTTTCATGCCATGAATGTCGTGATTATGAAAGACCTGAAGGCCACGCCGGGAGAAGCGGAGGTCTTGCGATGGACGAGGGAGGAGCGGAATCAGTTAAGTCTGCGAATTTCACACTTATTCTCTGGTATGTGCTCCCGTCTAATACTTCCTTACTGCCACTTCGCACGTTGAGCTGTGTAAGACCATGCTGACCAAACGGACCCACAGTACTGGCATCCTCCCTCAAGCTTGAGTATCCTCTTACAAGCGCGGTTCCCAAAATCGAGCACACACGCGATCGGTTCCTCGCCAAGATCTTCGAGTTCAGAAAGACCACCAATTCACGTATGCTTGCTAACAATGAGGACTTTGAACTCCTGTACGCCTATGCGCTAGTAACTGGGCAGCTTTCGCGTCAGATCGATGCCGTAGGCAAAGAGATTGAAGGGTTATTCGGCGTGCTGGATGAGGATAGCATGAAATTACAATAATTTAAATAGGGGATGTTGATCTCATGTCTAGAAAGGATGTCTTTTGGAAATCATCTACCGGTGTTGGACAACTCTTATTGGGATATTCTGGCTGTAAATATGTGTATGGCGGTGTCGCAGTGGCGTCTTGGAGCTTCTTATACCATTGTAAAACAGGTACCAGACCAGAATGAAGTGGATATATAAATGCCGAAGCTGCAAAAGGAATCCACGATTGGTTCTGATCTATCCGTATGGCCAATTGCTTGTGAAAACCTTGATCATGTCAAAATGACTGGATGAGGTAGTGACAAAGTATGTTGTTGTGGACAGATACGGAGTGCATTTGGAATGGCAACAATATTCGAAGATACTCGGCGTCAATGTCATTTCACTGACACGTGTGCAAGCTCTGATTCCTGAAATTGTCCGCGAAGCTCTGAACAAGCATAGCATTCCTTGAATCAACCAAATAGGGTCTGTAACATTCGAGGTAACTTGGATCTTCATCTGGAATGTCTCAAGCAAGTCTTGACTTTGCGCTGAAAGTAAGCCTTTGACCGTTTCCCACATGTTGCACCTGGTGATCCAAAGCTCAATGAATAAGCTACCAACTTCTTTTTCTCAGACCTCTTCGATCCATTTCCACACAGTGTCCGAAATTTGCCAGATGGAGGGGGAGCTTCGATTGTTGCCTGAAGCGGTTAGTGGCAACCCGGTTTTCCTCAGGCACAGTGAAAAGTTCTTGACCAACAACAAGTTCCTCGCATAACTCATCGCTCGACTCATTATGGCGTCCGATAAGAAAAAGCGCAAGAGAGATGCGACGCGCGATGGCGATGATGACACGGATCCTAAATTCAACGGCGCAACAGGTAAAAAACAACGTCTGTACACCCAAGACGATGCTGTTTTTGCCAAAATCTACGAAGATCTTGCACACGAAGTAGGCAACGTGCGTCTTGAAACCGCGAAGACTCTACTCGATAAGCTCTCGTCGGAATCTACTCCTGATGCAGAGGTTTTTGCCAAAGTCTTGAAGCGGCTTATTCGGGGGTTATGTAGCAGTCGAAAAGCCGCCAGATCGGGCTTCTTCGTAGCATTGACCGAGTACCTTCGCTTGAAGACACTGCGGTTTCCAGGTGAATCGTCTACGGATAAAATTGAATACATCATACAGCAATATGTGGACGAGGAGACTGCTGTTGAAGGCAAAGCCTCGAGCCAAGTAAGCTCGTCTCTGTCACCGCAACTTGACGCTGGACATCATTGACGAAGCAAAGGAAAAACGAGATCATGCCATAGGTCGCATGCTGGCGTACCAGGCCATGATTGAGTCGAGATTTATATTCGAAGCGCAAGACTCGAAGCGATCATGGAAGGTGACGCTACAGAAGATGTTCTCGCAAGCCAAAAACACGCGCTGGTTAAGCGAAGAGTACTGCTCAGTGATCAATAATTGCATTCCATGGCTCGCCGAAAAAGAGCGCACCACCGGCTTCATCAATGATATCCTCTCTGCAATGATAGAGCAGCATATGGAACACACGCCTGAAGGAATAGCCCTATGGCTCACCGCACAGAACTCTGGAAGCAAGATATGTTTTCCTGAGGGTATCTGGCGGAAACGAGATCCGCTAAGCAAGCATGAGAAAACCAAAGTAATCCGTATCATGAAAAGTGGTGCTGGAAATGAGCTCGAAGTTGAGGAAAGAACCCCAAAATCTTATGGCAGCGGTAACCAGACACGACTCGGATTTGCCTGGAACGTCTTGATCAGTACCGTCCTGAGTCGAACGAATCAAGGGTTAGAGCAGGCAGGATCTAAACCCGAGAAGAACTTCAAAGCCATTTGGAAAGAGCTTGTCGATGGTAACGTGATGTTCAACCCTTGGCTGTCGTGCTTGCACTGACCTTTGCGCAGATTTTTTGTTCGCAGAAAATGCCTCTGCAGAACGCAAGAGTCTCGGACTGCAGCTGCTGAGCTCTACGATTACCACTTGTCCTGCATGGTCAATCTCCTCCATTTTCTCTCGTAATATTATGAGATGCATCGTAAATCACCGAAGCGACTCACAAAGATTGTTGCATGCAGCCGCCAAGACTCCGCTTGACAAAATTAAAAGTCGCGTCCTGTCACAGCCTGAAATATCAGGCACGCTGCTCGATGCTCTGTTCTCCTCCGCCCAAACTGTCAATTTTGATGGCTTGACCAAGACCAAGACAGTTGGTGATATTTTACAGGAGGTCGATGGTCAATTTCTTCCAGAGATCCTGGATCATATCGAGAATTTGGCAGTCGAGCGTAGCGGCCGCCATCAGGAACTTTCAGACCCAGACACAAATCGGAGAGTATTTGCTGATATGCTACTGGCACTTGCGCGTAGTCGAGCCACCAACCTGGACGAGACATGGCCGAGACACTTGCTCGGAATGCTACTGAAACTGTCATACTTTAATTGGGTCAATAGTTCTCGAACTCCAATCTCGAAAACAGTCAGAGATACTTATCGCTCACGACTCTTATCCTGCATAAACCACATGATTTCTTCGGAGTCCAAAGCGTCCAGAATCTGTCTTGATATCATTTCTTGTTTGAAGCAGACGCGGGACGATAAAGAATACGCCGCTCTTCTGCAAGCTGACGTGAACATCGAGCTGTCACTAAATCAAGCCATTGACACAGTGGCTACAATGAACCAACAAGTTTCATACAATGAAGGCGGAAGTAGTCAGGTATGTTCAGATCATTGCGAGCCTTGGTTCCACGCTCATGATCACACAGTCGCCAATCTTGAATGCATTTGCCTGCCTGTATACCATGACAATACTGCGCGTGTACAACGAGGAGCCTGATGCTGTCTCAATGCTGGAGGAGATCGATACAGCATACAAAGCAGTGAGTGAGAGCAAAGGTTCGGTGGATGAGGCTTTCGATCTGTTGGTTGAGGTGCTCCTCGGCATGGTTTCGAAGCAATCTGCATTGTCACGAAAGTTAGCAGAGCAGGCGTTTACTGTCATTGCGCCTCAATTGACCCACAGTGCTTTAGAGTCTATGTTTGATATACTAGTTCAGACAGAGAACGTAGCTGGGCAGAACGCTCTATTCGACGCGGATGATGGCGGCCATGACGCAGTTGATGGCCTGAGTGACTCGGATGTTGAAGAGGTGAATGAAGAGAATCTAGTGGATGAACATGGCGAATCAGCGAGCGGCGATGAAGATTCATCGGAGGAAGAAGATGTCGCGAGCGATGTTTCTGGTGGGAACGACAATGAAGAAATGCAAAGATTGGACGCATCCCTTGGAGAGATTCTCAAAACTGGACGATCAGGTGCAGAAGAGGAGGAGGCGACAGATGACGAAAGCATGGACGACGAGCAGATGATGGCTCTCGAACCTCATCTGACCAAAGTATTCCAAGAGCGGAAGAAGGCAAGTTCCAAGAAAAAGGACAACAAGGATGCCAAGGAGATGATGATCAACTTCAAGAACCGAATCCTGGATCTGCTTACAATCTATACAAAGCAACAATATTCTAAGCCTCTGGCCCTGGAATTGATACTCCCGCTTCTTCGGCTCATCTCAAGCAGCACAAGCAAGCAACTCTCTGACAAAGCCAGTAATCTCTTGGGGCAGTACTTTGAACTGTGTAGCAAGAAGAAAGAAGGCTACCCAAAACCCCAAGATCGCGAAAGTGTCTGGGCGCAGCTAGAGACTGTACTTGGAGAAGTCAGTCGTAATAACTCGAAGGCGTATCAAAACATGTGCAGCCGATCCAGCCTATTCCTTATCAAAATATTGATGTATATGGGGGATGATCCAAAGGGGCAAGAAGCACAGCAGACTCTTGGCCGCGGGCAGGACATGTTCTCGGGGTTGCAAAAGCAGTGGATGTTAGATCCTAGGCTGGAAATCCACATTAACTTCTTCCAGAATTGGATCGGCTGGTGCAGTGATATGAGAAAGGCCAGATAATCAGATATCAAGTTTAATACTGTACTAGTCTTTGAGGAGAGTGTCCATGGTCTATCCACGAATTTTACATTTGGGAAGACCCGTTTGATTGGTTCCAAACGTTCTCTCTCCAGGTACCTTAACCCCACTATGAGCATGACAGCGATGGGCTCGCGTTTTTGCCCCACGTCTGCCTACTGCATAACTGCTCGCACCTGAATATCAGCGATCAGCTTTGAGCTCTTGCACTCACACCAATCAGCCTTGCAGTCGTGACAACGTTGCCAGGGAGCTTCTCGCGCGGTCTTGTCAAACACGGACATCTGCTGCAAGGTCCAGCATGGCGTGTAAGCATATTGCTGATCCACAAGTCCGCCCTCCAGGCCCAAACCAGTCCGTTTACCGAGAGGATTGCACGCAATGCTTCGACTCAATAGATGACCCAGCCGGCCTTGACGTATGTCTTTACTGTTTCAACGGAGGTTGTACTGGAGATCGCCTGCATTCCATACTACATTACGAGCGAACTTCACACCCTCTTGCCCTGAACATCAAGCGGACGCGGAAGAAGGTCAAAAAGGATGAACCACCGCAAAAGATTTCGAAGCTTGCCATCGCGGCGGAGACTGAAGCAGACCGATATGATTACTCAGTGGAAGCAAAATGCTACGGCTGCGGCCTCAACGATCTCGACAAGACTCAAGGCAAGCTCAAAGACATCGTGGATGGCGTGTTCAAGGCAAACACATTTGCAAGACAGGAAGAAATCAAGGCTTGGGAACAAGAGCTAATACCCTGTGAACATACCTTGACTCTATACCAGGATGCTGCTCGGGAAATACCTAGTCAACACCTGGGGCAATGCTCAAAATGTGAGTTGAGGGAAAATCTTTGGCTATGTCTTACATGTGGCAATCTGGCTTGCGGAAGGGCACAATACGGAGGGATTGGAGGACGAGGGCACGGGCTGGCGCATTATACCGAAACAAAACATCCAATTGCAGTAAAGCTGGGCTCTCTTACAGCGGACGGGACAGCGGACATTTATTGCTACGCGTGCGATGACGAGAAAGTAGACACGGAATTGGTTGCACATCTTGCACACTGGGGAATCAATATAGCGGATAGGGAGAAGACGGAGAAGAGTCTTACAGAGATGCAAATCGAGCAGAACTTAAGATGGGAATTCTCCATGACAGATCAGGATGGCAAAGAGGCTAAGCCTGTGTTCGGACAAGGTTTTACCGGCCTCAAGAATCTAGGGAATAGTTGCTATCTGGCGAGCATCGTTCAATCGCTCTTCTCGATACCGGAATTCATTCAGCGCTACTACCATCCTGACCAAAAACCCCCCCGGACCTCAACACCAGCCGAAGACCTGGAAACGCAGTTACGTAAGGTAGCTGATGGGCTGGTCTCTGGACGCTATTCAAGGCCTGATTCCGACGTTATTGTATCTCACGATACCCCCGAGGTTCCCCACCAAAAAGGTCTCGCACCTGCTATGTTGAAACATTTGGTTGGTCGAGGCCATCCTGAATTCAGTACCATGCGCCAGCAAGATTCATTCGAGCTTCTTCTCCATCTCCTCAAACTCATCACCCGATCACCACATCCCGCGCCATTTGAAGACCCCGTTTCAGTCTTTCGGTTCGTCATGGAGCAAAAACTCCAGTGCCTCGCTTGTCGAAGAGTCCGTTATCGAACCGATGAACAAGAGAATATATCTATTGCTGTTCCCATAAATCGCCTACCCAAAGATTCTTCGATGATGGAAACCTCAGCCGAAGACGGCAAAGAAGGTGACAAGGAAGAGTTTGAGGCAGTTCCCCTAAAGCGGTGCCTCGACGACTTCACCGCACCGGAAACTGTTGAACTCACATGTCCAGCTTGCGGTTCGAAAGATGGATTTTCCAAGCAAACACTTTTCAAAACTTTCCCTCAAGTTCTTGCCATTAATGCACGCCGCTTCGAGCTCGTCAATTGGGTCCCCACGAAACTTGACGTGCCAGTCGTTGTTGGAGATGAGCCCGTCAACTTTGATGCCTATAGATCACCTGGTCAACAACCAGACGAGGAGCTGTTACCCGAAGACGCAGATACTGGTAGCTCTATTGGAGTGCCTAAGTTCGTTCCTAATGATGAGGCACTCGCGACGCTTGAGGGTATGGGCTTCCCGCGCGTGCGCTGTGAAAAGGCGCTTCACGCGACCGGAAACTCGGACGCCGAGGCTGCAGCCAACTGGCTATTTCAACACATGGAGGATCCGGATATTGATACACCGATGGATCTTGGTGGCGGTGCAGTGGGTTCAGGTGGTGCTGTTGCAGATGATCCGGAGAAGATGACGGCGCTAGAAGCGATGGGCTTCAATGTACCGCAGGCGCGACAGGCATTAAAAGAAACTGGCGGCGATGTGGAGAGGGCGGTGGAATGGCTGTTTAGCCACCCGGATGCGGAAGGAGATTTTGGAGAGGCCGGCGCTGCCTATGTAAGTTTTCCCAACATTGATAGGATTCTCTTGTGTTTCAGGTGGAAAGTTCACTGAAATATGGTTTTAGGACGCTCCGGTAGCTCCACAATACACCAAGCCGGTGCCTGGTAGCTCCGATCTGCCGGTCAACTTTCAGCTTCAGTCCATCGTTTGTCACAAGGGCAGCTCAATACACGCTGGGTGAGTCGCCTGACCTCTACACCGCTACATGAACATGTCTAACTCAATAGTCATTACGTCTCTTTTATTCGCAAGCCACTACCTGGGACGGAGGATCCTGTATGGGTGCTTTTCAATGACGAAAAAGTCGCCCAGGCAACTGATGTGGAGGCCATGAAGAAGTTTGCATACGTATACTTTTTCAGGCGCGTGTGAGACATGGGCAACGAAGAGGCAACAAGGATTGGAATTTCATGTAAAACTCAAATGAGACTCACAACCGGCGTTACGATGATTGACCAAGGTTAAGCAGCATTTGAGCGTGGTGGCAGTGTGATGAAGTGAGGAAAGGCCTCAGCATAGCTTAACCTAGGTGTGACCATGAGAGGCCAGGCGAATCATAAAATAGCATACGGAATATCTCGCGAGTAACCAATAAAGGGCTTCTCTTAGGTACCTAACCTTACGTACTCAAGCTTTAGTGAGCCCGCTTTTGATCTTGGCCAACCCTACTTCCCTCTCATGCCCCTTATTTGAGCTGCTTTCAAGATGTGAACTAGTGATATACGATCACTAAAGAAAGGTCTATCAAAAGTCAATAACAATGATGATAAGGTAATACCCAAGGTAGGGAACGATAGTACCTAATTACGAACCACCAAATGCTAATTCACAACAGTTCTACCTTACTTTACTGTCTTAGTTTTTTTGGTACATTACTGATGTGAATTCCTCATGTTACACCACACAATGATTATTATTGCATTAACAACATGCTCTTGGCTGTGAATTGAGTTTCTCCGCCCTATTTCCCTTGTGAAGTTACGGTGACATCATTTCCACGCCTCCATTCATCTATTCTACGTAGTAGAATCTGTTACATTCTCCTTGCAAAGTAAAGTTCAAGTGTCGAGAGTAGCATTTAAGGAAGATTTCCTCATTTTTGTCGGATCTAATTCAAAAGAAGAAACTCCTAAACACCAATTTATTTCTTCTACTACTATTTCCTTCCATACCAGTCTTCCCACCAAACATGAGCAACACCCTCCCCCAGACTCCCTATACACCCTCCCAACTCATCGCTTACCTCGCCCACATCTCCTTTCCATCTCCGTCCCCGCTTCCACCCCCCTCGCTCTCCTTCCTCACCCGCCTCCTCACCTACCACCTCTCCACCGTCCCCTTCGAAAACACCAAATTGCACTACTCCACCCTGCCCTCCACCCCTCTCCCGCCCTACACCCAGCTCCGCATCCCCACCCTCGACCCAGCTGCTCTCTACACCAACGTCGTCGAGCGCGGCCGCGGCGGCTACTGCGTCGAGCTGAACGCCTTCTTCGGCTACGTGCTGCGGGGGCTGGGCTTCGTCGCGCGGCCGCGCGGGGCCAAGGTGCACCCGGACGTGGACCGGGACAGTGCGGGGGACTGGTACCAGGGCTGGACGCACATGGTGAATGTGGTGAGCATGCCCGGGGATGAGGAAGGGAAGGAGTGGCTGGTGGATGTTGGGTTTGGGGGCCGCGGGCCGTGGTGGCCGGTGCCGGTGGACTATGCCGAGGGCGCGCAGCCGGAGGTGGTGCGTGGGGTGGGGGAGCTGGAGTGTCGGGTGCGGAGGTTTGGGGTGGATGTGGGTGAGGG
>JAGFVP010000173.1:0-65021 GCA_021031095.1 Bathelium albidoporum
GTGTGGGAGGGAAGCTGGGGCGGCGGGGCGGGGATGACGTGTCATCAGTTCAAGGCCGGGACGGCGACGGGAGGGGCGCAGGAGTTTACAGTGGGGGTGCTGGTGCAGAGCAATTATGGGCATATGGGGGATCTGACGATTGGCGGGGTGCCGGTGGGGAGGATATTGAAGAAGGAGATGCAGGAACGGGGGGAGACGCAGGGGATGACGTATGGGAATGCGCTGAAGGAAGAGCAGACAGGCGCCGGGGGGAAGATGGACGAGGGGAGTATTGTCGTGGTGATTATTACGGATGCGCCAATGTTGCCGATCCAGCTGCAACGCTTGGCAAGGCATGCAGGTGTGGGACTTGCGCAAGTGGGCGGACCAGTCAGCACGGGACGGACGCATTCAGGCGACATCTTCTTGGCGCTGTCGACGGGTGCACGTCCTCGCGAGCAATTGAGTCCGGGCATTCAGATGAAAAGCCTTAACGTCACGGAAACCTACTCGGTAGATGTGGTCAAGAATGAGAGCATTGACGCTTTCTTCTGTGCAGCAGCGGAGGCGACTGAAGAAGCCATTTTGAATTCTTTAGTTGCAGCTAGAGACGGCATGACGGGTATTGAAGGCAGAAGGGCGGAAGGATTACCTGTGCAGAGAGTAAAGGAACTGCTTGAAAAACACTTGGTGAAGGCATAATGTAAAGCATAGAAAGTTACTATGCAGGCCACAGCTGTCTCCAAATCCGACCTCATGTTGTATATATAGGTATATAACATGGTCTCGTTCATTGTTAGTTAGACTGCAACAGACTGCTAACCATTCAGCAGCGATAAGCATATGATGTTTCAATTTCTTGAATAGTACACCATATGAGACAGATCCACCGATCGCACTGAGGTGAGTTTCTGAAATCCTGATGTTGTTGTCACTCATATATGCAAACCCATGTCCTATGCGGGCAGTAGTGATACCCTCGGCTGTAGAATAGACCTCTATAGAACGCAAGCTTCCAGTCCTGTGCATCAACGTGGCCCTAAGCAGCTGGATCATTCCGACCTGTCACAGTTTTTTTTGCGGAGCATTGAGATCCCGGACGATGCGTTCTTGGAATCAATTGGAGAGTTTGATGGAACAGACAATGATACCATCTCTGGACAACGAGTCTGCAGAGTTGGGAATGTTACGCGTTGCTAAAAGAGACCCGAGGGAACTGCGGAAGGCGTCCAAGCCTTTTCCGATCGGATTGGCCTTGATTATCTCTGGGTTGAGACATTGGACATGGTGTGGATATGGAGGGCGCAAGACGCGAGTAAGCACGATGAGGTGGTGGTGGGAAGAATCGCGCAATGTTCGCCGAGACTCAGTCATCGTTCGGCAGTGGTCTATGAGCAGCGGGTGCTGTAACACCGATCGAAGTCGCCGATCTCACCAATGACAGTATGGATACAGCGCTGGACAAAGAGATTCAGCATCCGTTGCCGAAGCAGGCGATGCCATCGTCTCCTAGCCCGTGCCTATCACACCGGCAAGATGACCTATGATAGCGATGGGGATCCCCTGAACCATGGTAAGGACCTGTTACGGATGAGTCGGATGGCCACAACTATGAGGAGGTATGCTACAACAATTCAGAGTCCGTCTGATCGTTCTGTTCGTGCAACGCAGGCATTGGAGCAGACCTCTAGCGGCACAGAGACAAAAATATCCAAAACGTGCCCAAGGGATTTCTCCCCCAGCAAACTGGGTCTGTGGTCGCCCTTCCTACACGCATCAAACGATGGTGTTTAACAGCATATTATTATCCCGTTTGTATGCAGGATATCCCTGCAATGATTAGCCGCCAGGGTTGGCGATTGAAGTAGATGGGGTTTTCTGTTACATTTATCTTTTCCGAAGTCCATTTCGCTTCACTCCAATCGCTCTTAGACACGGCGGCAACATAAATACGGCTGTCGTTCTTGTACCAACTCTCAGAATGGCTAAATACCGCGCAAAGCCGTTCACTCGAACAGAAGAACGGCGCTCCTGTCTCGACGGCGGAGGTGGGTATTCGATTCGCGCGACGAAGATCATACTGACCGAGAATAGGGAAGTCGCATCGTGGCATTGAGAAGAAGCAGGCTCTAGGACCTATTCGTAAAAGTGCACGCCTAAGAGAGATACATACTCTCGATAAGAGCTACGAGGAGAGCTACCCATTCCCATCTCCAGCTGCCGACGTTCCCAGTAGAAAGGCATGTCAGCTTCTGTTCTCCCAGCTATGAAGCTAACGTCGATTTAGTTCCCTCAGTACCGGACAGCCGCTCCACAAGCCAACGGTCGAAAGAGAAAACGACAGCAAAACTCCGAAGACGAACTCCGCTCCGCCCCAGCTGAAAAGAAACCGCGAGCACCTCCGACAGACCCTAAGGAAGGAACTCATGACGTGAAGGCAGTAAGACGCACCATCGAGCAGATCAATCCGATCGACTACTGGACGAAGAGGAAAGTTTGGCCCAAGGAATATTTTGAACAAGACGGCCAGATAAGAGAAGATTTCAACAAAGATTTTAAGAAAGACAGCTGGTTTGAGGAATTCTGGGCACCCAACATGGACCGCCCACTTCCAAAGAAGAAATCTTCATCCTCTCTCCCTCACGTACAATCGGAATCGGGCTCTACGGCACCAAGTTATACCACACCCAGCGATCAGAAGCCGAGAGAGGAAAAGAGTATTCCTTACAGGGAGGCGCGCTACGAAACTCTGCTTGCAACCAAAGGTAGCTTCATGGATAAAGACGAAAAAGGCATTAAGAATGAAAGCAAGAAGCTTTGCCGAACTTTGCTTGAGAGTGACCAGACAGTTCCTCAAAACTCTCTATTTTGTGACGATTCATTTGAAGCGGTCTGCCGGAAGATACGATCCAGCAACGAAGCGATAGTTATTCAAGACATCGCCCGATTGATCGTCCCCTCGGCACAAAATCTGGCGATAAAGGGCGCCAAACACCTCAGTATTCTCATCGAGACCGTCAACGAGGGCTGGAACAATTCTAGACCCTTCATCGGCACTCGTCCGCAGCCTGACTATTCGGTAGGATTCCGGCGAGAGGCATTCACAGAAGATCAGCTAAACAAGCTCGAGGGCTTGGTTGGCGATGTCATAGCCGGAGACATGTCCTTCTACATGGCCACCTATCTTATGTACCTTCCGTTCCTCACGTGCGAAGTTAAATGCGGAGCCGCAGCGCTTGACATCGCAGATCGGCAGAATGCCCACAGCATGACGCTTGCTGTAAGAGGAATCGTTGAGATGTTTAGACGCATGAAGCGCGAGAAGGAGATTGACCGGGAGATCTTGGCATTTTCTGTGTCGCACGATCACCAGACCGTAAGGATCTACGGCCATTATCCTGTGATTGAAGGGGCGAAAACCACATTCTATCGCTATCTTATCCGCAATTTCGTCTTCACGGAGCTTGATGGCAAAGAGAGATGGACGGCATACAAGTTCACGAAGAATGTGTATGATTTATGGGTCCCAAATCACTTCAAACGGCTTTGCTCTGTCATCGATAAGCTACCGCCTGAACATAACTGGGACGTCCCGCCGCTTTCGGAAGGAACTGGGCTTTCTCAGATATTCGAAAATCGCCATCTGTCTCCAAAGAACACCGACTCAGCCTCAGAGGTCCAGGAAAATGACAGTCAGACGAGCCTTCCTGGATCTCAAGATATTACTCCGAATACTTCTGTCTCTCAGCCAGGGCCTTTTAAGAAGCCCCGGAAAAGGCGTGCTGCAGAACAGTAGCAAAGCAGAGATATTCCACGGATGATTTTTGTCAACTAGACCGATCAACTCAACGTTCCCATACCTCTTGGGAGTCGACAGAACTTTCAATGGAGTCCTCTTACTCGGCCTATTGTACAATTCTTCCACCACATGGAAGACAGCTTTGACCGACCTGTTTTGTTCTAGATCTCTTTTCGCAAGCTTGTCGAAACTTCAGCTGACTCCAGATCCTTTCGTGAAGTGCAAGATAGGTTCCTTATGAGGCCTCAAACCAACGGTGAGACCTGAAGCCTCCTTGACTTCTGCAGCCCGATTCCATCTGTCTTGCCTAGCTTTCTGATGGGGAGAACGCTCGGCTCCCACATGCAGCAGTCGACAATATTCTGGCCGAGGACATAGTAGAGCGAGCCCGAGCTGCACCAGAGGAGTGGAAGAAGTGGAAAGACGTATTGGAGTTTGCGCTGCTCTCGGCAGGATGTATTATAGGCCCATATCGAGACGCTGACGGATTAGCAAAATGGATCTCAGTTCAGGAAGACCAATTCGGCTTTGATTGGCTTTGGCCATCAACTGATTCTGAGCTCGAGAAGTGGAACGCTCGTCTTGATTGCTTCACCGGCGTATAGTGGCGATTTAGCGTATTGCGAGCTGACTAGATAGTATTTATTCTTAGCGGAAAAGTTCACTTTTTCAGGCACGACACCGGACACATGCAATTTCCGGACATGTGCTTCTATGGTCTGATATTGATCAATGGGCCCGGGCGATGGCCAAAGAAGTGGGCGGAGAGACTATTGTTCAACACTTCCGCGATAATGTGAATTTGGGAAACGCGCAGCTTTCAATGGCTGAATCACTAACCCCAGCTAGATCTTAACACGTCTAGTGAAAGACCGGAAATCATGAAACCCTTTTGGTTCCTGCTGATGGGTTAAAAAGCATGCTGATGCCGCTCAAGCACAAGCGCAGCTCTCAGCGAATCCAGAAGGTCAGCTCTGTGCGGATGTATAGCGAGTGAATGGCTCTTTCCACATGCGCAGCTCCGCCACGTTACAGTTTCGTAGAGTAATGCCATGCTATTGGTCCAGAACAAGTCCGGTATGAGATACAGACCAAACGCTCACTTCAAGAAGGGGCGCTAATTGAACGGGTTATATATAGCTACTGATGTACATCGAGATGACTCTGAAAGATCGAACGCAATGTTCCGCATCCTCTAACATTGCTGTGAATAAAAATTTCCTTCGTTTGGAGTGATCGCATCTCTTGTGGTGATTTTCCTAACCGCCCTGATTGTCCTGATCATTTTTCACCATGTAAGCCATATCTCATTTAGGCATTTGTTCTGGGGTCACTAATTGTGAGAGGGTCCTAATTTCCATTTGGGACACCAGAACAAGATCGACACTTGTTTCGGCATTTGGGAGAGCTTTCCATGTGCATCTCGGTATTTCTGTCCGCAAGGAGCTGGTTCGGTATGGCACATAGCTAACAGCTTCATGCTATCGCTAGCTGGCAAGTTGATTATGGAGAAGGAGACAACTTAACGTACCCAATACTGCTGTGCAGGATGATGTCTGGACGTGTACAGACGCTGCCACGATGATAGACAGGCACAGAGAGCTTACAGCGCAGTATTTGTATCGACATTTCATATCCTCCGGATGGGCGCAAGCCGAGCTACAGCAAGGTCTCCTCCGCCAAGTTAATGCAAGTTGCATTTAGACTGACCCTAATTGAGTAAATTTGCATATGCGTTCGTATTGAGTGCACCTTGGCAAATATGCGACACATAAAAGCTATCGTCCGCTTCAAGCCAGGTACATTCAATCAAGATGCTGCCTTGTCGCGATTCCCAAAAGGAGGATTCCTTCAGCTTCCGAGTTTGTAAGCAGACTATGCATGTCCTCGACCTTTGAATCGATCACCTTGACATGACCGGTTACGCAGACGAAGCAACGGGGTTTTGCAGTCTTTTTCAACATTATCGCCGCCTGGGTTGACGTCCCATACTGTGAGGCGAAGCTCTGGTTCGTTCAATCTTCCTCTGACCACTAGCTGTTCATCCACTGGAACCGATCCCTCTTTTCACGGGCACTAACGAGCGGAGCCTTCCTTCTCGCAGGCATCTACACCTTCCTAGCAATTGAGCCTGAACTGATATTTAAGCGTAGATTCATCTTGGTTCCACTTTATCGGCTACCCACAACAGAGCAGCAGACGAACCCGAGTGCCGCCCTCGAACGAACATTCTGCGAAAGCATACCCGAGATATCAACAGAATGTATTTGAAGAGGCCTCGACTACCTCCAAAAGGCAAAGCTTTCTGTCCCAAGCAGAGAGTCGGCTGGAGCAGTTGTTTCACGGAACGTCACTTCACGAACCCTCCTTCGACTACCTTTTGAACAACCGGTCACTAGATGAACAGGAGTCTGAAAGAGATGTGGATTCACAGTCTTCGCTTAGCTTTGGGGGAAATTCATCCATCGATGCACATAATGACCAATTTGAGACCGAGTTACGTCGGCGAGTCTTCTGTATCGACGACGAAAAAGGGGTTATACCAGACAATCTGAATGAAATTCCCATTCTCATCTCTTTCCTTGTGATCTTGAGACTACCGCAAGGAAGTATGGCAGTGGCTTTGATTCAGTCGGTGCGTCTTGAGCTGGTCTAGCCTGGCGCAGCTTTAGTCGCATCTGTTCACGGCATTCTCGTACGTCGCCTCGTCTGTGCTCGACTTTTGGGTTACATGGAGCCGTGGAAGCCTGTGGTATATCGCCGTCTTATCGTCCATCAAAAGGGATTGCCAAAGAAAGTCTGACAACGCATGCAGGACGCTTAACCAGCTTCGCATCAGTGGCCGTACGGCCACCTCGACGCCTGAGTCGTCATCTCAACTATTTCCTTCTCTGTCCTATGTTTGCCTATTTCCATCTCAGACGTGCGGCACAGCATTCTGTAACGTGGACCTGGGTAACACAAATTGGACATCACTATTTGACACTTCAAGTATTCAAGATTGTAAATTGTGAATTACGGAGCGCCATGCAGTGTTAGTATGGTATAGTATATTCTCTTTCGAGACGCTCGCAACATACGTCGCCGCTACTCCTCCTATCTCGAACCCTCTAAGTCTGACATAGCTATTGGTACTGTATGTACGGAGGTATTGGTGGCAGTAGTATATTCATACTGAGGATACTCTCCATTAAATCGTACTTCTCCATCGACTTCGAGACCATATTGCGCAGCTAAGCTCTGTAATTGAGCTTCCTTTGGCAGAGAATAAGTGACCCAGCCTATAATCAGGGGGAAGTAAGTGCCTCAAAACATGATAACAAAAAAAAAGGGTTCAGTCTAATTACCGAGTTGTTCCTTCCGATGCTTCCTCCAATTTCTGATGCGATCTTGTAGCACAATTTTCTGCACCTGTTCTTGCGGCGAGCCATGAGATTCCCGACACTTGTCTACATTAAAAGATTCTGCGCGTTCTAACATCTCGGCGGTGGAGATATACTCTGCTAACCAAGCTCTCCTGATCATTGAATCCATGCTGTTGTGACCGGTGCGGATTGGTGGCAGGATCAGTGTCCCGTCATCCTCGATAGCTAATTCGGGCTTGTTTCCAGTCTCCATATAGAACATGAGCGAAGCCATGGCAAATCTGTCCGTAGCATCCGAAATAATCTCCATCGGTCCATTTATGGGCAGCGGGACGTTGGGACGAGAGCGGGCCAGATTTGGATATCCAAACGGACAGGAGGCGCTGAAATCGCAGAGGATAGCACGGCTATGCGAATTAAAGAGTATATTGTCAATGCGGAGGTCTGCATGGGCTATATGGAGGTTGTGTAGGTGAAGCAGGCCCCGTATTATGTCCCAATACCATTGAACGCGAACTGATTGTGTAGATGAACCGAATTGGGACAACGGATGGTATTTGCGGAGATAGATACCCTCACCATGGTTGATATCGATGGCTTCCGTAATGTTAGGATGAGGCCATTTTTCAAGCAGCCGATAAACGGTCCGTTCATCTTTCATCAGGCTAAAGGCGAACAGCGGTTCCGAGACATAGAACCAATGATTCCGCGGTAAGGAGTCGCGTGTTGGAGGCTCATATACTCTTAATGCCTTAAGAACAATGTGCTCATCAATCTCGTAGACTTTCCCGGCCGCACCTACACCAAGTAGTTCTAGGCCCAATGCGGATAGCGACACTATTGTGAAAGTCGTACGCTCTGCTGGGGCTGTAGTAGGTGGTCATCGGTGTGACTGGTACTTGTAATATGGAGGACCGTATGAGCGGAGAGAGGGTCGAATGGAGGAGGAAATGGAGGCAGGATCGGATGAGCCGTTTTGTATAGACTTGTATGGGCGGCATTTATGAAGCATAAACTGGGCCCTAGGAGGACAGAACCGTCTCGATTTGACGCAACCTGCATATAGAATATTCACTAAGAAAGTGACCTCTTCTTACATCAGGACCAGCCGCCTCCCATGTTCTCACAAACCAACATGCCATGGACTGAGCAACTGGTCTCATAAATGCCTGGCAGCTGTTACGGCAAGAGCGGACGTGCCCCTATTCTAGTCACGTGGCAGCCTATTTACTTCTATCTCTCTTGGCTAGTCCAAGCAATCCAATTTGCAATCCAATCTTGTGTCTTTCTGCTTGTTACTTTCCAACAACTTGCAGATCTACGTATAACTTGCGAAGTCAATTATCCAAGAACTGAATTTGCATCGGACCTGTCAATTAATTGACAAACTATTCACACTATTACTAATATCAAAGAGCGTGTTTAAAAAGTCTCACTAAACAATGTCTCATCGATACAGAAACTGATTGTTGAGTTTATTCATAAATGTTATTCATCAGGCTATGGCGTTGTTCCTCATAAGTAAGCTACGCAAGTTCAATCATGGATGCTAGACTGATTATTGAGATCGCAGAGGCTATCTGACGTCTCAAAGATTCCTTGTCGGGTGCCCGTACTCCTCGAGCTGAGCACCACCAGCCTTGTCCTGAGTCACTTCATGCATAGGTGTGTAACCACTGTATGCAGACATCATATTTCGAGAGCGGTAGTGTTTGCCTCTGCCCTTCAGGACCATGATTTTTGTTCGTGGCAGTTTATCCCAGGACACCACATTTCCGGTGATCTGTGAACAAGGCATCGTTGGTCAACATAGGTCATTTATTGATTAAAGATTTACGACAAAACTTACGTCTGTTGCCTTCCACGTGAGTGCTGCAACGAGAAACTTCTCAGCCTGATCTGGCGTGATTGCCGAAATTCCGCCAAAGGTAGGATTGATGGCGGCCTTGTACAGGGGCACCGTCAGTGGAACCAGCGCGGTCGATAGAGCCCCCTCGGCGGTCTGCCTGGCACAGTTGGGACACGTTGGTTTATCGAAGCCTGTTGCGGCACTAAAAGTGTGCACACTACCAGCATGGTACCGGTGATACTCCGCCCCGAGCTCGCTGTCGTTGATCTCCTCATCGGTGACCTTGTTCAGGAAGAAATGAAGAGTGTATGGCGCGCCTTTCAAAGCATATCTGCAAATCTTAGTAAAGACTCCCCATCATGGTGAAATAGCTCGTTGAACGTACCGATCATAGATAACGCTAATGATGTAATCTGGGAATTCGTGGTGGTCGGTCACCTCCGCTATGGTGAGAAGACCCAAGGCAGCAGGCTGCGCAAGACCCAACAGGACCTGTCCTGTGTTCTGGTATCGGTCGAGTGAAGTGATTATACGAGCCCGGTAATCGGCATCAGTCTCGTCATCCAGCCTCTGAAGGTCATCGTACTCGTACCCCAGCGCAGCGGTACTGTAGCAGTCATTCGAATCCCAGAATTTCCAACCATCTCCGGTGAGGTGATGGAAAGGAGCCAGCTTGGTTGTCCCGTCGACGTCTTTAAAAGCGGGGTCGTCGGGGTTGAACCATCGATCTGGGTTCTCACTAGGGTTATTGATGTCAAACGGGTTCAGAGCTTGCCATATGGCAAATTGATGGTCGACATTACTGACTAACATGTTAGCCTCGATTTAGTTTTGGCAACGTAAAGATTAGAATTCGAGAGTCTTACCAATGGTGGAAGAAAAAGACAGGGTCAAAGGCTGCCACTGGCACATCCGACATGTGTCCTAAACCGGTCTTCATACTGAGACCACCAATGAAGTTCTAATTTTGTCAAATTAGAATGTTCGCGTCTGATAGCAAGGCCGATCAGCTTACATGTAGGTTATTGTGAATATATTCAATGTTTGCGTAATCAGTCCATGTGTCAGGATTAGTCTTTTGGTAAAGCGTGGTCGAGAAGGCTTTCCAGGTAGGCACGTTACCAGGATCCAACAATCTATATACCAGTTCGCTGACGGTGTGGTCCTCGATCCCAGTTTTGTCGCCGGACTTGTGATAGAATGGGTGTGCCTCAATTGCCGCGTTCGTTCCCTCCCAGTTGTTGACGCCAGCAACCTGATCATCTGGAAGTGGCATATTATAAATACCCCATCGGCTGGTACCAGCACATTGCGACCACTAAATTTTTGTCAGTCGTCGGGCCACCGAGCTCTTCAAACTATTCGAGATATGCGTACTGGCAATGCTCCATCACCAAAAAGATCGTCCGAGACTGTGTAGGGCGCCTTCAACTTTCCCATTGGCACGAGAGAACCAGTCTTGTCCCTCACCTGGTAGCGACTCAATGGATTTGTTGGTTCCAGGGGCGGAGCAGTACTGCCATCCGCATTCATTGGTTGACGGAGCTTGATTGTGGGAGTGGTGAAAATGGCTGGTATGCCATCGCTCTCGATGAGGCCCCAATCCCAGTAAGGTAGTCGCCATTTTTTGGCCTCATCTACCCATTTCTGCTTCTCAGTAGGTACGGGAAATGTCATTTCGTCGACTATTTCGAGCATCAACTCATGGAGACGTTGCTTCATACATTCGTTAGCAATTGAGCAGAACGGTGTGAGTGGTAATTCACTGACCTCAAACAACAGCATGTAGGGACGATGCCAGGTCGGAAATAACGGTGAGTTGTGAGTACAATAGATGTAGTGATTGGTGTCCTTGGGATCATTCAGGAATATTGGCTTGCCTCCATGATTCCATTCAAAGTTGCCAGGATAGCCATGGATACCTGGGAAGTATCAGTCCTCCATATGTCAGATAGACGTAAACGATGGGAACAGCATACTCGCAATTTGGAAAAAGGACAAAGGATTGTCCATTGGAGTATCATACATTTTCTGTAAAGCACGGATGAACAAGGACACTTGGATGTTGTTGTCCGAGTCCCGACTCCATACGTTACACTCATACCGGCAGGGTATCTTCTGGCCTGATGGAACTGTGATACCCTTAATATCATAGTATGGTTCTGTCGGAGTATCGCCAAGCTTGACCGAACCCATCTTGAGGTCTTGAACCGAAATCTCAAATCTCGCAGAAAGAGTAGACAAATCGAATCAGGACACCAATGCTCATCTACCTTGTTCGGATATATGACAGCAGAATTTATTTTCATTTATATACACCACATGATGGCAAGATGCTCGAATGCGGTGTCATACCTGTATAGAGTACAGACCCACAAGTTGATGGTCTTCAGGCAGCCACAGAACATAGCAATATGCTGTCCACGCCACCGATTGGGGAGATTCAGCCCACCGCATATTGGCAAACCGTCAGCTGTGCATGCCAGTCGGTGTGATTGTACTTCCATTCTGATTTGTCCCTTTAATGAACGGTTGCAGGGGAGCTGTAAGGAGCGCACCCCAATATGTAGGAGCGTGCTGCCTTTCTACCGGGTGTAATGAAAAGAAAACTCATCCTTGCACCTCCAAAATTCCAGAACGTCAGAACATTAGTGTCAGGTTGTCGGAGTCAAAGGCACAAAAAATATAAGTAAAGGAAATTATTCCGAACATTTGCAATCCTGAAACCTCTTTAGATGTTCTTTTAGTTCAGAGGTTAGTATTGGAAGGTACATGGATGAGGGTGTATGGCGATATCTCACTTTTATAATCAGGTATTTTATTACGGCGAAAAAGGCTTAGGCAGTGCGCTCCTTACAGGTTGTCCATTGTGGCATAAAAGATAACATCAGTCAATGCGCCTTGTAGCCTTGCAGCCAAGCCTCCAGATTCGGTGCTCATGCAGACTAGGGTAGGGTGTTACTCTCAGACACAGCTGAACGAAAATGCAGACAGCGCTCCAGGCAGATAGCTGCAGATAACTTGCAACCGAAGCCTGCAGTACATCGTTGCCCAGCAAGATAATTTTCCTGTCGTGAACTTGGGTTGGCTTTTGGGCGTAACGATGACAGACCGGAAGTGGTGAGATTTGCCGAACTTGATGCAATCGACGCGTCCTATCGACGCGCGTTACTCATTCCGTGTCAGAAAACCCTATCCCAATTCATAACCGAACGCACGCTCCACATTCCTAAAAGCCACCTGCGCCTTGGACCCGCTTTATAGCTCCGACAACTCCCTTCGCCCAGCTGAACTTCCCAGCATCTACGCCAATACTGCCCGGCGCCAACTCCCCATTCTCATCCAGCCAACATCCCGCCTTGTCGCCCTCCTTCGTCGCCTTCCCAAACCGATCCGTATTCTGACCCCGCCGCAGCCCTTCCTCCCACCTCCGGCACGTCTCTTCATCATCCACCATGACATTCACCTCCTGCGAGTGGTACCAGCTCTGGGCGTCTTGGTTGCCGTTGCCCATGATGCCCAGCTGGGAGTCCGCTATCAGGATCTTGATGTGGCAAGAGCGCGACTTGAAGCTGTTGTGGATGGGCAGGTTCTGGTCGGCGGCGACGTAGTAGTGGATGTTGAGGCGCTCGCGCTCGTCCGCGCTTTCTAGCTGCTTGTACAGCTTGTGGGCAACGCCTTCATTGTGGCCACCTTGCATGGGCAGCAGCTCGCCGGCGTCGTTGTAGCCGAGGCAGACGTAGTAGGTGACGACGGTGCCACGCTTCACGGCGTCGATGAGGGCGGGTAGGAGCGGGGCGGCGTTAAGGTCGGGGGTTTGGATGAAGATGGTTCGTTTGGCGTTGCGGATAGCGGAGAGCCAGGCTTCGTTTTGCGGGTTGTAAACGCTGCTGTGGTTGGGAGCTCCGAATGGCTTACGATTGACCATGGCAATGGGGAAAGGTTTGTGTACAGGATGCGGGATGTAAGGGGTCGGTTCATGGCCTGGTGGAGGAGGGCCTGCTGTGGCTTTCCGCTCATCTTTCGTATTCTGGTTGAGATGGCGGGAGATGACGTCCATTATTCCTTCGTTCTCGTTGGCAGACATTGAAGACTGCATGCGACGGACTTCGCCAGCAATGTCGGCATCGTAATGAGGGTCGCCTGGGAGGTGCTCTGGGAGGCGCTCGTTTTGTCCATCAGCGGTGACTTGGTCAAGGCCGCGTGCGTTTCCTATCTCCGGAATATCGGGTTTGGAGGAACTGGTAGAAGATTGTTGTTGTGAGAAAGTCGGAAGTCCGCCCTGTGCTGCGGGTGTGCTATGGCTTGGGAGTGGTGGGTCGAGGGTGTTGCCCCATGAAATGAGAGATGTCTCGTAGAAGGAGTCCACAATTGGCCCTTCGAGATGAATCATCATCTCCACGTTGTCATTTTTCTAGCAAATTAACCTCAGGAACGCCTGTGAATCAAAATTGATGATGCTTACCTGAATGTTATTGCTGCTCACGACAGCAAATTTCCTATCCACTACCATAAACTTCGAGTGAAAGGTCCCAAGGGGAGGTCGATGGTAGTTAACAACCTCGATGTCAATGTTGGGTATTTCTTCTGGACTCGGAAGGCGGACGTTCTCGCCAGTGTATACGGATACTCCCACTTTCTGATGGTTGTCCAGTATTTGCTTAATGTTGCCTCTATCGTACATGAGCTTGACGATTGCCTTCTCCCCACGCTCCCCTGCTCTCCTCGACAGCTCCCGTAGCGAGTCTGTGATTAGCCAGGTGGCATCGGAGTCCATCCAGTAGTTGGTTGCGAGGAATACTTCCTTCTCGGCTCTCGCTATCAAATTCGACTGCCTAATGTCAGAACGCTGCGCTGACATGATGTCCGAACGTTCTCGTAGACTTTTCCAAGCTCCAAACAATTTCGAAAGAAATTCCTAAGAACATACCATATGCCGACAAATATCCCACACGCTCCCCACCACCGTCAACGGCACCACCCCACAGCTCCCCATCAAACACGGACTACACACGCCCTCCAGCTTGTCCCCCTCCAGCGTCAACAGCGCATCTCGAAACGCCCTCAGAAACAGCTCGCTCGGCTCGCGTCCACCAATGTCAAGACCCCAATTCCCACAGCTTTTAGCCTTCTCCAGCTCCTCTTGCGTCGCCGGCTCGCGCTCGTGCGGTGCCGGCGCGTCAATGACTTCTGGACGTGCTCCACCGAAGAGCTTTTTGGCAGCCTCGGCAGGCGCGAGGGAAGGGTTTTCGGAGAGGAGATGGGAGACGGATTGGGTGGGATCGTGGCAGAGGGCGATGAGCTGGTCGGTGAGGTGGTGCTTCTTCATCCTGGACGATTGTACGGACTGGTAGGGAATCGAAGTGCGGAGATAAACAGCAAGCGCGAGAAAGACAGCTGCGGTGATTGTGTAAAGCAGAGGTAGGAGCGGCACAGAGGAAATGTGAGAGGAGATGGAAATAAGAAAGGTACCTCCCATGCTGGCTACAGGCAGGTTTTGGCTTGCGGGAAGCAGCAGCCTAGCTTCTGACGCCCATTGGCCCGCGATCTCGTCGAGAGCAGCAAGGGCTCTGGATGCCTACACCGTATTCTGTGAGAAATGGAATGCTGCCAGTGGTTGCAGTGCGGCTGTCGATGTCATCGCAAAGCTGTCGCAGCTGCAGTCATGACGACGAGGCGCTAGCGAAACCAAGCTTTTGCCAAGACGGCGTACGTGCTAGACGGACCGCTCTTCCGCAGAGAGTGGTTGGCAGCAAAAGCTTGTTTTCGCCGTTATGCAGGGGTCTAGTCTGCAAGTGGGAGATCAGGGCAAGAGTTGCTGCAAGAAATCTCCGTCGAGCCAATGCCATCATTATAAGCCATGTATTATAGGCGACTCCATAGGTTTCTCCACACATTTCTCTATCATTACGTAGCAATAACCCTTTTTTCCTTTGTCATGAGAGGCCGTCCAGTTCGTCCGAGTTCGCTTATTTTCCATAGCATGAGACACTTTTCCTAGCCCAAGACCTTTTAGCCAAACTCCGGTCATTCCCAATGTCTCCATTCCTCTGCCATCCGTTCCAGCTCGCGTTTCAACCTTGCCTCTTCTTTTGACTGCGACCCCTGGCTCCGTCTCCCTACTTCCTCAGCCTGATTTCTGAGCGAACGGTGTTTTGCCTGCAGATGCATTTCTGTCGCTTTTCTGTTCCTCGCCTCTTGCGTGAGAAGACTCCAGTCGTCGCGTTCTATTGCACGACGCCAGACTTCTCTCATACGGGGCGAATATAGCTGACACGAAGTGCCCAAGGAACTCTCGCGCACATGATGCGTTTTAGGATGGAATTTGCTTGCGATCGGATGGCTAGCTTTGATTGCGGGAAAGACTACTTTGTTGTGGCAAGATTCGCAGACAGTCAGCTCAGGCAATTGAGGCATAAAGTACCAGCGTTGGTCGAGGACTAGATTATCCCTTGGGCAAGGAGGCAAAGGTTTGTCATGAGTTTTTTTGACCAGCGAGACAAAAGACCGTAAATCAGGCGCTCGTCGATCAAATCGAGCGTGTGTGTCAAGGTCGACCAGAGTATCCAAGTACGAAGCAAAATGCTTGTTCTTTGTCTGAAAATCGCAAACGTGCGCTACCCGTGGTTCTGCTTGATAGATCCGGGTGAAAGAACCTCTTAACGAAGGCAAAAGGGCTTCCACATTGCTTACGCAATTTGAGCAGACATGAAACCCAGAAATGTGGGGTTTCGTGTCCTCTTTCAAGCCATACCAAGTTCGAATCTCTTCCTTTTCGCCCGGACAGGGCCTCTCATCAGCTGCAACGTCCGAAAGCGCACCAAAGAGGTTGAGGTTGTCACGCTTCTCCTTCAGAACTAACAGCCAAGCCAGCCGCATCCAGGGTGAGCTGAAATCACATCTCCTCGACTTGCTTGTCCGTTGAGGAGGTGCTCTCTTGAAGTGCTTTCCGAATTTCGATGGCAAAAAGACATTCTCTAAGCAATCCGGACAGACGTCGATATCCTGGCAGTATGTGACTGTGTACCAATCTGTATACTTTGTTGAGTGATCTGGACGGGGGCAGGGGGGCAAGATAGGTGTCTCAATAGGAGAGGATTTCTCAGTATTATCACTGACCGAACGTTTGCCCGAGTCTTTCGAGTGAAGAGCACCTTCTGTAAATGTATGATGGCGTGGGTGTAACCTCGGTCGGCCATCTTCATTTTCAGGTAATCGAGTATTGTCAGAGCGACCAGATGGCTGGGTCGGGGATCGCGGACGTGTTGTAGGCGTGGGAATGCTCGCTCTATCAGAGCCCGGGGAATAGATGTGGTCCTCGAGCTTTGGCATGATGGTAACGTTGTCATCAGGATAGGGCAAAACAACGCCAGCGTTGGCTGGTTTCTTTGATATAGGAACAGGTGGTAATGAGTCAGAGCGCATGGGTGAGGAAAGCTGCGAATGTGTTCGGGCCCTTTCTCTGGAGATTCCAGAGTCAAATGTGGGTCGATCTAGCGAACTGACCGACTTTTTAGGGGATGCGTTTGTAGATATTTTGTCAGAAACAATTGGAAGAGGAGAGGCAGGTTTGGAATAAGCCGTAGACTCGTCACCAGATCCAGATTTGGAGTGAGGTGAGCTTGTCGAAATATCACCTCGATGGCTTGGTGCCGTGACTCGAGGCGACGCGGGCGGTGTGAGAAGAATCCCGCGAGGCGCTGCTGGAGAGGCAGGTCTCATCTCTGGACGCTTGCTCTCAGAGCCATACCCGGATTCACGCTTCTCACGATCGTTACGTTGGACCACCACATTGGCATCACTTGCGAATGACGTTTTCAACGGACTAGGCTTTGTCTTTCTCACATCGGAATCATTGATAGATGGCACTTGCAAGGGACTTGGCCTCGAGTTCTTCGTTTCAAATGCGACTCGTGGCAGCGTAGTGGCCGTGTCAGTGAGACGACGGATACTCGACGGTCGATCTCGCGGATCAAACTTGAGCGTCTGACTTTCACTGTCCCCACCTTCGCTAAATTTGACTCGAGTTTCCTTCTTTTCGAGTTCGGCTTTGGTGAATGAATATTGACCTGGCTTGGCCTTCTCTGGGAGTTTATTTGTACCCGGTCTGTCAAATGAAATGTTACTGGTCGTATCCTCACCACCTGCCGATCTAGCAGGATCAAAGGATGGTTGACCAGCAGAAGCAGCTCTGGATGGCCGCGGCCGACCGGGTGAAGACAGGGGCATAGGAATATCATGGTCTCCAGAAGCTCCCGTCTGACGACGAGTCCTCGGACTATTGATAGACTCCGGGGATAAGAAACCTTCTCCGGAATAACGATTGTTCGGTTTGGCTACCTCTCGAGCAAAAGCGTAAGGCGATGGTTGTCTTTGAGCAAATTCCGGTGCTTCATCTGCCCGAGTTGCCGCTCGAGCGATCTTACGCCTTCCCCTTCGTGATGCTTCACTGTCACTGCCACTGGCTTCGCTCGGTGTTTTTGACTTTTCTGATCCTGTACTGGGCGTTCGAACAAGCTGCCTTGCCTGTTCTTCCGGCTTCACCTCCAACATGATCGGTTCCTGGTTAAGGCTTCCTCGCATGCACGCATCGTCACTGCTGTCATCTTCGGAGACATAGGCCGGTCCAGCTTCTTTTGCCAAGGCCTCCGACTCATCTTCTACGCTTGGTGAGGGGGGCCATTGTTGACGTTGGTAGGGAGAACGGGGGGAATTTGAATGCTTTAGCCGAGGGTTATCCCGTCGAGAGGAATTGCCGTCATGGTGGTGTCCTGTTCTACTTTGGCAAGTGTTAATAATGCAATGATCCACATCCGGATGATCAATGGAGAGCCCACCCTGAGGATCTTAGATTCGAGTCCTTAGCATTTGGAGCATGTCCAAACGAGTCATGTCTGCGATGTTCAGGCCTTCTGAAATACCCCCGGTCGTCATAAGAAGCCATCCAGGACAACGCCAGAAAACCCTAAAAGGAGAGCCGTGATAAAGGAAGGTGTGGGGGTTGAGTGTGGGTGAAGGAGTGGATCAAGGAAAGGCATGTGGGATAGGAAGTTTAGGGATTCTTGATGACTACAATGGCGCCGGATGAGGAGAAAGGTTGATCGGGATTAGGGTTTAGATGTGTTGCCTGCATGCTTACGCCGTGGCAAAAGAGTGGAGACGTGGTGAACGATGGGGAGAAGCCAAAATAGCGGTCAACCGAGCAGTGGAAACTTTGCTGCGCTTCATCACCATCACGCTGCAGCCACGACGGGACGTGGACAACCGACACTCGGTCCTGTCGATCCTTTGCCTGTTTGTACTTTTGGCATCTTGCCGAAGCGTCCTTGGCCCAATTGTGACGGCTCGTCTGACCCAGGCCCTTGATCGCATGCAGCCAAGCGAGTCCGCAGTGACTGACCTGTCCCTCGCTGGAAGAGGTCTCATCGTTGGCTTGGCCGTTGGGGTTGCAGCCAATCAAATTAGTCAAATGTTGGGAGCGAACAGTCCCCTACTCTTCGCTTCAACGATATTCCGGAACTCCGTCATTAAATATTTTATCCTATGATGCCACTCCGGCACGCTCGGCCGAGTGCACTGTTGAGAAAACTCAGACCAGCCTTCGTATCATAGGAGTTGACCGATTTTTCCAGGCAGCAATAGTTCTGCAACACTGTACTAGTCAAGAGCTGTCTACGAGATAGTGCCTTACGAGGTCTGAGCTGACTTAGCTGCAAACAGCCGCACGGTTAGGGGAAGACTGCGCCTCAACTAACACAGACAAGGAACGATGAAGCGTCTTCACAGCGGTGCAACACTCCCAAACTTTCGCTCATCAATCAGGATGCGACACGCGAGTTTCCTATATGTACTACTACCTTTCATCATCTAATTTCCGTTTCCATATCCAGAAAGGATGCGCTTTAGTCCTTCCCATCTCCAACCTTGAAAATACTGGATGTGCAGACAAAACGAATGTTTGGGTCTTTTTGCGCGTCAGGCCGCTAAGAAAAATGGCTCATACTTATTGCAGGTGAGATGTTCGATATGTTGGTAACTGTCCAAGGCTACTCCCTCCCGGTTGGGATTCTGCTCGTATGCTACTCTAGCCTAGACACGCCTAATGAAGCCATCCCAATCATTTGATGTGGCTGACAGTCTTCATGGCAAGGTACTCTGACTGAACATGTCGGCCTAGGAGACCCACCATAATGACTGAATTACACTGCCACTCTATGTACTGCCTTCTGAATGAGTGAGTCAGGCATTTGAGAAGTCGGCGTGATGAGCAGGTTGATCTTGACAGATCCCGTGCGTTCGTTAGACTAATCGATTCTCAATTGCACCTCTCTCCTTCCCCAGGAAAGGCATATCTCTAGACTGGTATTGTCAACGTAATTTGGCTTGTTGGACGACCAAACGCTGGCAGAGAAATAGCGTCTCGAGCGATGATGGCTAGCAGCATATTCTCCACCCAACAACACAATCAGTCAGTCCAATCAGGAAGCTACATCTTCATATCTCGATTTCTTGCCTTTCCCTGCCCATGATAGACAGCATCGTTTTCGTCTTGCAGGATACCTACCAGCAAACGCAAGATAGAATGACGTCCTTGGAGGCGTCCCAGTACCAATGGTTCTCTATCCTTTTGTCTGCTCGGATCCTGGGCCTCAGTTCTACTTTCGGCTACAGATAAGGTAATTTCCGCAGCAACTCTGAGAGGTACCTAAATCGCACCTGAGGATCTTGAGCCGTGGTTGCTGTGTGCGGGCGGTGCTGCTCTATGCGGCCACTTCTGCAAGTTCTTCACGACCGAAGCTCTGCCATCCACTTCTTTACCATTCACTGGAAACGCATTACGGTTCCGACCGCTTGATTCTGATAGCTTAGACTTGTGTAATCTTTTAATCTCTCATGAGAAGTTTCGCTTACCTTTGTTGACTTGTTTGGGTTACTCTGCGTCATTCCTTGCTCACCTCGACTTCGACGAGTGTTTCGCCTGCATACTCGCCTGCCGCTCTGAGCTACGAGCACAAACTTTGGTGTGAACAGACCCAAGGCTGAAACAGTTTCTTCATCGCTAATCCTAAATCTCGAGAGCAAAGCTTTGCAAATCCCATAGGAAGGAAGTTCTTACAGAGGCCGCCAACATGACTCTCCATCTAAGTCATGCGTCCACCACGGATACCTCCTTCAGCCTTGACCTCTCTTCCCTCCCAAAGCTCACGGTCACTGGAGACAACTACAAGCAATGGAGACCAATATGGATTCTTGTATTTCGGTGTTCAGATTTATGGGAGATCATAAGAGGAGAGAGCAGTCGTCCAACTGATACAGGAGAGGCCCAGGCTGCCTGGGACAAGAAGAATGTCACTGCTATGTTACTATTGCTCATTGCTGTCCATGAGGGTCTCGTTACAACTGTTCTCGCCCATGAGCCATCTCATGCTGCTTGGAAATATCTTGCCAGCCGGTTCGATCGGGAGACCAGTAAGCAGCAGTTTACTCACCTCTTCCAGCATCTTGTGACTCTACGCTACCAGGACGGCCAGGATGTCCAGGATCACCTGTACAGGTTCAGTGAATCATGGAAACGGCTGACCAAATGCTGCCAAACATCTGATCAAGTTGTAGCAAAAACAATGCGTTCTATGTTCGAGTCCAAGGAGATCAAGGAGGCCATGTGTCTGATTTCCTTCTCCGAATCATCAATCGCCGCCAATGCTGACATCAACACTTGGGATACCATCACTTTGGACGCCATCCAGCCCGACCTGCTTGGACTTGCGGAAGGACATTTGGAATGATGGAAAGCGTGGCGGTGAAATATCGCGTGTGAACGTTCTCTTGCATCTTCTAGACCGACTGGCGGGTCCTGTGATCGTTTCAAAAATGCTTACACACGGATAGCTTTTGTTGCTGCATGTTCTGTTACTTTTCTCTTAGTAAAGTATGTACTACTAGAAACGAATGCTTCTTCGAACTCCTCACACTTCTGGCCCTTGATTGCTCACAAAATAGCCCAAACACCTTGCTATGCGGCAAGTAGCTTCCTTTAGAACTCCGCATCTCTATATATTCTGATATTACGTTTTGAAATCACACCAGACCCGTAGAAACTCAACAGCCGTCAGACATTGTCAGCACCATAGTATCTCGTATCGCCAGAGAACTTCGCTGTCTGTGCCATTGGCTCTGGACTCAACGACCTTGTATGTCTGCTGCCCACAGGCTCATACGTATGCGCCGGCGCCTGAACCGGCATGAGTCCTTGTTCCTCCCGCTTGCCAAATTCACCCGTCTTCATCAAGCGGCTAATTTCTTTGCGCTCGCGGCGGCTGGGGAAGTCGGCTTCCTTGCCCGGCATCAAGCGGCCTGGGTGGAACACCAGGTAGAGGACGAGGGCCAGCCACATGGGCGTCGAGTCAAAGACGTACATGTAGACTTCGTGGTTTGGGATGGTGGAATGCAGGCCGGAGGAGTATTCGATAAGGCGGAAGATGATGCGGACGGTGATGAAGAAGAGTACGGCGTAGGTGACGTAGAGGAGCTGGAAGGCGTTGCGACGGCGCGGGGTGGCGGGTTGCTGATTGAGTTGGCGATGGAATTGGATGGCAAGGAAGGTGAAGCCAAGGATAAACAGTTCTTGGAGGCCGATCTGTTGTGGAGCATGTTGTTAGCGGCTGAAGGCTCCAAGACTAAATTAATCCGGCGATTGACGAGGGACTTACGCCACCCATATAGATGTGGAGACCCAAAAGCGTGGTATTGGTGGTGTTGTTGGTGCCAGAAGCAATGGATGCGCCCGCAAGCTGAACAAGAAAGGCCGTAATATCGAGCAGAACGAACAGAAGCCCAAAACGCCATGCCTTCACCCTGCAAAGCCGCTTGTCTGGAATGAAGTTCCACACCTTTACTGTTATTAGAACACAACATCGTTCATCTAGATTTTCTTATCGACGTACCATGCGGCCCATACACATATAAACATAGGCGTTGATCCACAATGGTCCCGTGAGAATCAGGACGAACCACGCCGAATATGGCCCAGTTTGCCAGAAGTTGCGGATGGAAATGGCTCGGAAGACGAAACCAACAGTCTGCCATGCAGCTGCTATGATGATGACAAGCGAGTAAACCTTGCGATAGATGATGGCCTCAGCCAAGTGCCCGATTGTCGCCAGGCCAAAAAGGACGATGAAGAAGTAATCCGCGCCGATCGATGGACAAAAAGACCATGGTCCGTTGGCTTGGTAGTTGGGGTCGTTGAGAGGGGGACACTGCGTCATGGTAAAAGCAATGCAGGGTCAAGGAAATGAAAGTGGTAGGGGATTGGATGAAAGGCGAAGCTGCCAGAGTTGACGAGCAAAGAGATTGAAAGACTCAAATGAATGAGGAAGGTCAAGACGCTATGTGGACAAGGGCTTAAGAGGATGCGGATGGAAAATGAGGAAGCACGAGCTGCACCTTATATCTCATCGAGTTGTGTAGTTGGTGAACAACAAATATCTCTGGCTTCATATTAACAGTGGCTCAGTCAGCGGCTTTTCACAATCTACGTTCATCGCACCATAACCTTTGCGGACATGGTGCGGTCTGAAACGAGCGACCCAGAGATCAATTTGGACGAAAAGGATTGAACGACACGTGCGGTGCCGTTGGCGAGCGCTCCCTTCTCTCCATCAAATCTAGCGCTTTGTGTACGTTGGGGCTCAGGCAACGAGGGCTACGAGGACTTTGCGGTTGGTGAGGGCTGAGACAAGGTGTGACGAGTCGTTCCCTACAAGGCAATGGGAGCGAAGACCAGGAGGCCCTGGAGGCCAAGGCATCGGCGGGATGAGGCTGAGAAATACGAATCCCCCGTTGCGGTTAGACGTCTCTAGAACTGCATAAGCGAACGAACGAGCCAATCAGACATGCCCATCTGCTTGCTCCTTCGGCAACCTTGATCATCAAGGCAGTTCGCCTACAACCTCATCTTATGTCTCCCTACTATAGCTTCCCTCATCGGAAGCTACGACACCCTGTATCTCGCTGATTTACGAGCTGTTTGAGAGCTCAGCCTCAGTAGGAAACGGCTCAATGGAAAGGATGATATTCAGTATTCTTACTCTTCGCGAGCCATGCTTGTCGTTCCATCCTCTCCGAAGAGAAGAAGCCCCGATTTCACCTTTTGTTCGTTCGTTCCGGTTCTGAGATTGTGTCCACTATTACTTGATTACCTGCTGCCCAGCATTCCCAATGCAAGCAAGCGGCAAGGACTGGTCGCTCCCTCATAAGCGTGTCAAGGCTTTTGCTCCGAAAACTAAGACTGGCTGCATTACTTGCCGGTAAGGGCTTCCCTCATTGGCTCTTCCATATAGTCCTAATCCATGATGATTCAACGGGCGATTCCCACGTGCGCGCCATGCCCAACTAAGCTGCTCGTTCATCCGTCTATTAAGCCAATGAGCATGGCAACTCTACTTCCTCCATCATGGGCAAGAGGTGAAGAGGCGAGGCGAGTTTGCCATGACTATAGGCACTTTTCGGGAGTGCGGTCTCTACGTAATGTGGACCTTCGGTCGTGGCAGAAAATACTTGCAAGGCAGCCGGACATGTCTTTGCGAGTTCACCTCACAAGATTCACCTCAAAGCCAAGTTTCGTGCCTATATACTATCCTGCAACTACATTCCCCAAAATGCACATTGGAGTGTCTTACTTCGAATTCTTGGAGAAGCAACTCTTCATACTGAGCAAAGCTAACACCCGTGAAAGGGTTCGCAGGATCAAATGTGACGAGGGAAAGCCAAGATGCCGAAGATGCGAAAGTACAGGACGAAAGTGCGATGGCTATGAATCCGACCCACGACCAAGAAATCGTGTCAACGGACCTTATGTATCGCCCTACAACGCACTAGTCACTACTTCGGAACTTCAAGCCTCAACATCAGTCATGTTGGCTACGCCGAGCTTTGATAGCGACTTGATGAGCCTGGAGGAGATTCGGAGCTTTGAATATTTCCGGCTCAGAACCATTCCGCAGCTCTCTGGATTTTTCGATTCGAGTTTCTGGTCGTACTACGTTCTTCAAACAACAGCGCACGAAACCTCCATTCGTCATGCAGTCATTGCTTTGGGTTCACTGCATGAGCGCTTTGAAGCCGGGGATCCCTCCATCTTGGGCTCTAATTTAGACAGGCTTGAAGGAGGATTTGCTCTTCAGCAATATACAAAAGCCATTGGGGAACTAATAGCTCCTCTGTCCAAGCAATGTCAGCAAACTCTTGACATTGCCCTGACGGCTTGCGTACTCTTTGTTTGTTTTGAGGTAACGATACCAGTCGAGAGTGGCCATTCCAGACTAAAATCTAAGCAGGTACTCCGAGGCCACCATGGATCAGCACTAAGTCATATATCAAACGGTCTGAAGATTTTGCGCGAGACCTTGAGCCAAAAAGATGTGACATCCGTCGTCCCAAGCGCACTGGCGTTATCCAAAGCACCGCAGGTGCCCTACGACACCCTTCAAGTTCTGTTTGCGCGCTTTGAGTCTCAGAGTCTCCAGTTGGGTGTCCCAAATGATCCGATGTCCTTTCGTGCGTTTGAAGGCATCGAGCCTGGCTTTACTGGTACAATACCTGCCAAATTCTCATCTCTACGAGAGGCTCAAAATTCAATGGATTACCAAGAGCATATAATCCACCGGTGGCTCCATACGCTTGATAATGCCGTCGGCATTGATGGAAGAGTCTTAGGCGACGTCGATGCTGAACGACGTCGTCTTTCTTGCAAAGTGAAATGCTGGCACAATGCACTCGAGACATTCATCCAAGCCTCAACAGCCCTTACTTCCAAAGACGCTCACGCGGCAAAGTCACTTCAGGTGCGATACTTGACCCTAGAAACCATTCTTTCCATGACGGAACTTAACAACGAGATGATTTGGGATGCATGTATGGAACAATTTACTCTGATGGTCGACCTGGCTACACAAGTCATTCAAGAGTCCATTGGCTTTTACACGCTTAATGACAAAAATATGCCTACCTTTTCACTGGATGTCGGATGCACAGCTCCAATGTTCCACGTTGCCAAAGTATGTCGAGACCCTGTCATCAGACGAAAAGCTATTAGAGCTCTACAACATGCTCCCAGAAAAGAAGGTGTCTGGGACGGAATACTCGCCGCCAGGGTTGCTGAGCGACTGGTCCAACTCGAGGAAGACGGGATCCCAGAAGTCAAGAGTTCCGCAGACGTTCCGCGTGGTGCGAGGATAGCAAGCATTGATATCGAATGGGATCTGCAAGAGAAAATGGCGGTTCTTAGCTACTCGAAGCGATACATGTTCACAGATCCAAACGACATCAGGCGAGAGACAATAGTCTGGTAAAAGTTAGTTCTCACAACTTGTCGTTTGATGGTAGTTCCAATACCCATTTCTTGTTTGACTTAAATATTGCTTTCCTATGACTGGCATCCAAGGTCACGTATGGGAAGTTTCAGATTTCTGCACCCCAAACTCTATCAGCTAGGCCTACCAGTTAGATACAGGAGTGGCACGACCGGTGGAGTTAGCGGTCCGTTCGCTCGAGCTGACAGCCAACCCCGGTCATGCTAAGCCTCGTTTGTTGACGCACTCGATGCCGTGGACTGGCTCTCGCATGGCACGTGCACTGATTAGGATTCTAAAATTACTGAATTCGGCTTCGTCCCATCATCAACGCTTCGTCACCCCTTGCTTAATCATCACTTAAGATTAAGAGGATTTGCTGAAAGCATTTAGATACCATGCTAAGCACAGCTCGCTTGCGCCATCTTTTCTTCAGCTCATGCGCGACCAGGGTCTAGCTGCAGTTAAGAGACGGGACGGCCTCAACTGTTCTAAGCCACAATAGCAATGCCTATGACATGTGTTTGTTTTGTGAAGTCATCTTGTAAAACATTGTCTCGATTGCTCCTTCTATGGGATATTTGATATAGGCGACTCAATTCCTACTTGAATATCTACTTCTTCTGCGTGGACTTTGACTCATCTCTACACCCCCATCAAATCAGCTCTTCCTCCACCATGGCCGACGCCCCTGAAGCCGCCTTCTCAGCAGACGAGCGTTTTCCCAAATATCCCGTCATCACCAACGAACAAGAAGTTAGAGCTGACTCACCATCTCGACTATCCCCACTGGAAGAACAAAACAACACTCTTCCCGAGACCCAATACCCCACCGAAAAACCCCGCTTCACCTCTCCCCCACGATCACAACCCACACAACCACTACTCCCATCCCCTGCTCTCTCCGCCAATGCTCCTGTCTCGCCCTGGAGCCACACATCTCCGCCACAATACGCCGTAGATACGCCCACCACGCCGACTCGTCCCGCCCGATTTCCCAGGCACATCACACCGGAGCGGCAGGATTCGACACGTGCACCAGATGCGTCGCAGGCTAGAGCGGTGTCTGCGGTGCCGGGCGTAGAGGAGGGCAAGTGGCGGATCGGGCTCTGGGATTGTGGAGGTGATGGCACGCTGTGGTGCGATGCGCTCTGGTGCCCCTGCGTGGTGGCTGGGCGGACGCACCAACGGGTGAAGGGGGCGGATCCGCGGTCAATAGGGAGTTCGAGTGGTTATGTAAGTGCTGCGTTGATATTTCAGGTCATTTCAGCGCTGCTCATGAGATCTTCATTCTTGCTGACACAACGGTGGCTAGTGCTTTGCGTGCGGCTTCCTCATGATTGCCTTTTGTGGCCAGTGGATGACGATGACGATTGGAAGGAGAGATATCCGACAAAAATACGGAATCAAGGGAAACGGTTGCCTGGATTGCATGACAGTGACGGCGTGTCCGTGGTGTGCTTTGGTGCAGGAGGAGAAGGAGGTAAGGATGAGGGAGGACGAGGCGGAAGGAGAGAAAATGAGACAGCAGTATTCAAGACAGCAGTCTGATATGACATATGTTCCAGGAGGAACTTGAAATAAACTCGGGTCTGAGCAAGCAATTAGGCACATCGTGCTACCTCCACTTCTTTTCTTTTCCCTTTTTCCCCAATTCGACATTTTGGTTCTCAGGATGATTTTCCGAACAGCAGTGTCTGCCAGACTGTAACAGAAAATCCAACCAAAAAAGAAAATGCCAACGTTCAAACCCTTTGGAAGCGAAGTCTTCAATGCTATCATCTCGCCACAAGCCAACCCCATACTTGAAACCTTCGCCTCACCCTTCCATCTAAACATCTTCCATCTCTACATCCTCTACCCCCGCCTCTTCTACCCTCACCTTTTCATCTCAGCCTTTTTCACCTAGCCTTCTCCACCGCCACCTCTTCCACCGCTCTCTTCCCCACGTTCCGTCTCCACGCCTCCTTCACCCCCCTCACCACCCCTCCAACCCTCCTACGCGCCTCCTCCCTCCTCATCCCCTCCCTCAACAACGCATCATACCGCGTATGCACATGCCGCACATGCGCCTCCACCGCCAAGCTCACCCGGCGCGCCTCGCTCAGCCCGGCCTTCTTCCGACCAACATTACCCGAGTGTTTTGCAAACGCGCGCGCCAGCACGGCATCGACGTCAGTGGCGGGCATGCTGGGGAAGTGTGCCTGCAGCGCGGCTCGGGCCTGGCGGAGATCGGCGGCGTCACGTCGGGCGCGTGCAGCGGCGCGAGGGGCAGCGCTGGCAGAGGCGGCGGCTAGGACGGTGGCGTGGATGGGCTGGTGGACGTAGAGGCCGAGGCGAGTACCGGTGTACGGATCCTGTGAGCCGGGGAAGATGGGGTGTTAGCTAGTTGGCAAGAAAGGGGATTGGGCAAGGAGGAAAGAAGGGAAGGGGGAGGAACTAGGAAGATGGAACGTGAGGAGGGTAAGGGAAGGACGTACGCAGACGACTTGGGCGGGCGTGCTGCTTTCGGTAGAGAGGGTCGTGCATTTGCGAGTCACGAAGACGTCGCCTTTGGGGACGAAGACGAAACCGTTAGGGGGTCGGCCGGGGTCCTTGATAGTGGCTTGTCGCGGGGTCGCTTTTCTCTTTTGCTTACTGCCACGGTCGTGGTGAATACGGGGCTCTGGTCCAGACACCAAGTTGACGTTGTTGACATGGTGGTCTTTGGCGTCGTTGTTGCGCTGTGGAGCATAACCTGCTGAGGCATCGTTGTTCTTCATCGTGAAGTGCTACGCGGGAGGGAAGAGATCTCGCGGCAAGGCCCTACAGTATCCAATCTCTTTTGAGGCAGAGCTACGCTGCACTCACCTTTTGAATAACCGACAACTATGTGTGGAACTGGTAAGGAGCCATGTTGGACGGTTCAAGAATGCCAGCGAACAAAGGGAGCAGACAAAGGCTCTTGGGCTATCGTCATCTCGGCAACAGAGACGGTGCGATGGCAGTGATGACTCTTGGTGGTGCCTGCACTGCAGCTTCCATTCATGGCAACTGCAAAGGGTCTTTGGCTGGAGTGGAAATCTGACGTACTGGCATTCCTCACGTGTGTTCTAAGTATAGAATATTCACTACCAGGTATCTCGTACCCGCAATACAACATTTGAAAACGCTTGGCCTTCCAAAAGAACGAGCGTGCCTTGTTCCAAACACCTACGATGCGCAGCTGGTTTGAGCCCTTCCATTTACGCGTAATTTCCACCTTGAGCACGTTATCGAGGCCAAAACTGTCAAGAATCACAGTTCCGAGGCACTCTGTTAATTCAATCTCTACGGGATCTGAGCTGTTTATGTACACAAAATACAGCTGTCCCTAGCCCTGATCTCATCCTTCCAAATTCGGCTGTGATATTCGTTGAGCGGTCTACGAATATATTGATTCGTGTTGTATGCCACTTTTTGGCACAAAGCTGCGCAATCTCAATAGCCTGTACGTCTCCCGTGATCCTGTACGTCTCCTGTGATCCTGTACGTCTCCTGTGATCCTGTACGTCTCCTGTGATAAGCAGCTTGCGTATCCTTGAAAAAAACCGAGCCCCCCAATAGCCAGAAGTCTCCACTTATTAAAGTTATAGAGCAGTCCGTGTTCTCTAAAGGCCTGATCCAAAGACCTGTCCGCATGGAATGCTCGATTTCGGGGTCCTTTTTGGCGAACGGGCCTAGAGTAATGAACCTCAATCTTGGGCAAGAGGCTGCCCTACTACTTGACTCGAATCATTACATCAATTAACTCGATCGTACTTGAGATGATTATCAGAACACGCATATGCAAAGTCTAGCTCTTCAAAAGCCCGCTTTGCATTGATGAAGACGAGAAGACATGGAGTTGAGGAGAGCAGGAGGCTATCTATAGAAAGTTCAGCAGCCAAGTAGGGCTATCTCACTGCAGGCTAGCCGAGGTGCTAACGTGTATGTATGCCGAGAAACTTTACGCTTTGTTAGAATTATGGCCTTTTTGAAATTTTAATTGCGATCCAATCACTAATGAATGGCCGATTCACGGATGCAACGATAGCTCTATATAATCATGTAAAGTCTAAGTCGCACATGGAGGTGTCGTCCCTGTTGTCATATAAATCTCGAGACTTGCAGACTGTCCAGATATAGTCCTAAAGGAGGTGTTCCATTCGGCTATGCAGACTGAAAGGATGTGATGAACGGGAGTGCCCGTCTTCATGAGAGACTTCATCCGCTGAACGTCCTACAGTCACCGGGCAAGGCCAAGACCATGTCGTCTTTCATGCATACCTAATTTTGGCTCCATCTGGCGACAATCCAAGATGGAAATCCGACATTAAAATATCTAGAAGAAGTATCTAGGGACGAAAGGATTTGTTCCCGGAGTATTGCAAGTTGTTACTTGGGTCTCATCTGCATCATGTGCCCCCAAAGCAAACAGCCACTCCCCAATCCATATGCCTTCAAATAATGCTTCTTATATTCTGTAATCTATTATCTGAGAACCAGATCAGTTCTTGTTGATTTTTCTTATCTAGACTCTTCGTGCTTTGTCATTTTTCATGCCTTGTCATTCTTTAAGTTGAATTCTCTTAATTTGGTCTCCATGTGATGGTAGGTTCCGCTATGCTAGCTCAGGTTCACTTTCCTGACGTTACTGGGAGACTGATAGCCTTACACAAACCTCTGCCTCGCCACAATCGCGAAAAGTACTGAATTCTCTTACCAGTACCTTCACCTCCTTCTGACTGCACGACTCTTCACTTGCTCATAGAATGGGCTTTCGTCAGACGATGGACAATACCTGTAAGGACGTCAGGCTAACTCTTGTAGCTTTTACTCGCACACATCTACGGATTCCGGTTCTTACTTTACAGCCACCTCGACAATACCTGCCATAAGAGACGCATAATCTTGTTGGCCCTCTGCCACTAGAGAACCGCCAAGAAGTCGTTACGAAGGGTCGGTTTTCTACTTTCCGGGGCTAGCTTGTTCAATTGGATACGGCACAGCGTGTGCAATGCTTGAAGGGCCAACAGACAATGAGTTATCAACAATAGCCTTGTTTCCCTTCCAGTTCTCTGCAACATTAGGTGAGACCGTCATTGGCTGCTGTCCAAGGTACGCCCTGGAACCCCATCGGCCCAGGAGCGAGAAACTTTCCGAGTCTAGCAGGGTTATTGAGCTGATCGTGATCTAGCAGGTGAATCACCTGTGCGTTCAGTCATGTCGGGCACGCGACATGTCATACTACCCCTACCTCCACGACTATCCCAGTTTTAACGTGCGGAACCAACGGAATCGAGACCAAGGCCACGATGCTGGCCATACCATACATTACGGATAACGCTACTGCGGAATACGTCAGTCTGTGGGCTCTCTTGATACAGTTGAACCGAAGATCCGGAGATGAATCGTCGTTGACACAAACATCGTCGGCCTCTGAACCATCCACAACGTCTGCGTTAGCAAGTCCGATTGCGAGTCTAATTGCAAGTAGCAACGCGAGCCATTCTCCTAAACCATCAGTAGCCGTAGCGGTCATAGTCCCCATGGTTGTACTGATCGCCATGATCGCTGGAGTGGTCTTCTTGCTTTGGTTTTGGCATCGAAGGAGACGTGGTCAGGCGCAGCCTTCCGCGCGAACAAAAGGCAATTATTCGCCATGAGCTGAGACGAATGGAAAGGATGTTGGCTACGAGCTTGATGACACTACGATCCATGAAGCCCCTGTCAATGGACATGAATTGGTGCCGACAAGCAGTTCTGATCATTTGTTAGCTCGCATTCATCTTCCTCCTGCACGCTATCAGCTTTACTAAACCAAATTTACACTGAATTGAAGACGCGATCAGGCAAGAAGGTGAAGGGTCGCTTCATCGAAGCTCTGTAGACACTCGGACTACAACACAACTTTGCATGGTCTTGAAAGTCGAGGAAAGCTGGTGAGACATAAGGACGCGCATCGTATATAGTCTAAACCAGTCTACTGAAGATGAAATATTTCGTGATGTAACTTTAAGCTAATACAGCGAGGAAAAGCTGAAGAGATAGTTTGGCAACTGCTTATCAGAGCACTTGTGGGGTAAAAGAAGCCTATAAATCGATTATATTCTTCTTTATTCCTGATGTGCTAATCAATCTTAGTTCTCCTTTCTGCTAATGTTCAATTTATGCCGTACATCTTTGGGGGATGGCTGAGCTGCTTGCCGTCATTCCCCGTAGCGAAACCCTGGATGGACGAGCTATACGTCCGCCCTATCACACACTTCTTCACCTTCTCCAGAAAGTGTTGATGAAGAAATCAAGCAAATACCTCAAGATCCGCTCCTCAGGCCAGTCTTTTGGGTCCACATTTTGAGCAGCATCTGAGAAGAGCAACTCTGACATCTTTGGGAACTTGAATCCTTCCGTGAGCATCTGACTTAATTCCCCATAAGCGCACTCTTTTTTTTGAGGTCTGTGCTTCACTCTATCCCTTCTCTTACCTATAACGTCTTTGCGGCTAAAGCGATGGAATGTCAATTGACAGAGCTAGGTTCGTACGACTCCATCGCTACTGTTGAACAAAGACATCGTAAGATCCATGGCTCCTTAGATTACCCTGGAAAGCTACTCAAATACTCTGTAAAATGGGCCTTGAATAGGACGGTCAATGATTTTGGGAACGTGCATTCACAACTTGAGACCCAAACAAAGCAAGGAAAGTTTTGCTAGGACGTATCTGGACTTCTAGCTAATCAAATTGATTCCGAGACCTCTTGGAGCTATAGAGAGAGCTGTAGTTGTACCCAAGTCCTGAGAAGAGGACGATCACGCCAAAATTGGATTATTCAAGTGACGCAGTCCTGCCCAATCTTCATTGTGAAGGAAAGCATTTCAGCTATAGCCACCATTCGATGCCCCAATCATCTTGTCGAAATGAGACTCCAGAGCGAGCACGTCGGGGTCAGTTGGCTCGTCTGGCCGAGTGAAAAAGGCCTGTAATGTCTCACTCAATTTCTCTTTGCGATCATACCCGACGGTGTCCCAGAAGTGAGCCAGAACACTACGCTGCAAGGCCATGTTGGGGCCAGCTGCAATGTTGGAGTCGTAATAGTTGATCTGTTACGGAATTAGCTTAGCGCTTTCCAAACGAGTGCAATAAGGTCTTACTTTGATGTGAGTGAGCGCTGGCATAGATGTGGCAACAAGGTTCGCCACCTGCTCGACACGCAACAAAAACATAGCTACGTGTACGTCGCGGAGATCTTGATGATTATCGAGCCATTTTGAGCTCCAATGAAGGTTGATGTGTATGTGGCGCATCTGCTCGATTGGAGAGAAGGCCGTTAGGGAAGAAAATTGGTCAAGCGTATCTTCAAAGAATGTGATGTAGCGGAAGCCCTTGTTAACGTTGATATACAAGGCCGTTGTGTCGTTGTAAAGCTGCTTGACCTCGCGCCCAAAAGCAAGGATCAGCGCAGTTGGCGGAGGATGAGCGGTGACGCCGAGCAGACCAATAGTATGACAATATGGGGTATTACGAGTCTTGACAATGTCTTCAGGGAAAACAGTGGGTAGAGCCGGTCCAACAGTGAGCTGGGCATTCGGACCTCCCTCTGCAGCTTCATCCATGTGTTTATGTGTATCTTCCGCGGCATCTTGGTCTTCATCGTCGTCAGAAAGCGCCGAGGAGTTCGATTCTTCTCCGTCCTCAGCCGTATGGCCATTTATCTTATCGAGCCATGCCTTGAGCACATATTCCGTGCCGAAGCCGCGTTTCGCGGCGAGGCCATAGATCTGGATACGAACTTCTACTGGCAGTGATTTAAACCTCGCCATTATTGATGAAAGTGAGCTAGAGTCATGGGGTAAGCCTGATGCAAGAAACGGCGAGGAGAGAGGACTTACAATTTTGGCCAGAAGAGAGAAGATAAGGTGAGAGGAGGTTGAGCGGAAAGATTTGAAGTAGGTGCACTCGAATGAGTATTTCAAGCCCGAGAGATGACCGCGGAGAAAGGAGGTTGGTCACGCGTTTCGATCAATAGTTCACTTCAATGATCACTCTACTCTGTGATGTAGGAAGTGTGAAGGTATGAGTCAAAGCTTGCTTCCACTGCAACTGGTTCAAGGCTGTCTCCATTTGTCACAGCCATTCCCGAACATGCGACGCTGATTTTCGTCATAATCGCAATCACGAGCATTTCCATCTAGCATGTCTACAATCGTGGTGGCGACTTGTCCGATTAAAAAAATTGAGGAGTTCCTTGTGAAGGTTCCCTACATCGTGGGCCGCATCAGGATTTTGCAGAACCATCTTTCCGACATGATGTCTCGACGTTGGTAAAGGAGGGGATCTTGGCAAGTACTTGGCAATAATAGGAGAACCTCGTTTGAGACTATCCAATGCACATCGACTTGGTCCGCCTGTGATCATGATGAACCAAACATTCAATTTGATCATGGAAAATTCTGAGATACCTTTGTAATGCAAACCCTCAAATCATCAGAATGCTGTATCCTGCTTCTTGATGAACAAATTTCGAAAGCACAAGGCACTAGTAAATAGCCTTCTACTAGTGAGGTTATTCCATGATCAACGCCAGAAGAATTAATGGGCCATTTGGGAGTATTAGGAGTAATATCGTGCCAAACCTCCAAGCAGACTATAGGTTTAATTTCAAGTCGAAGGACCCCTCATCGAAGTTCTAGCCATCTTAATGGCTGGTATTTTTCTTTGAAAAAAAAAAAGACGGACAATTAGAAGACTTTTGACTGAGGGTTTCCTTGAATTAATCAGCCAAGGAATGCGGACATGTCTTTTATCACCCTTGACAAGACCAAATAAATTATGTAGAACGAGTTGTGGAATGCTCCAGATGTCAAAGACCTGGACTTGTAAACGAAGTTTTACTAGGTCTTAGGCTATTGTAGAAGCCATACAAACTTGTGCCTAAGAGGCTAAATTACGGTCGACAGTTAGGTATCTCAATCAGATAAGTGCCCAATAGAATGGGTACTTCAAATGCTATGGATAGGTAATATGAGTGGAGGTAATGTGTCGAAGCTCAAATATGATAAAGCCCAATGCAATGTATGGCTATCATGCGCATGAGCCCGCTGATCAAAAGAAGAACAAGAGGAGGACAAAATGCCACGCCCTCTTGCCTTTCGAAAATCGTTCATATTCGCACACTGACTGACCGACACGCCATTGAAAAATATTGATGTGGCAGCTCAAAGTTGTGCGGTTCGAGTAGTATTATTGTCGACCGAACATGTTGGCATAGGAATACGTAGAACGCATAAGTACCCAGAAAGCCTCTGCATAAAAAGACGTATTTTGCCGTGAGTACAGCTCGCAATACTCTGGAACCCAATCAAAACCAGTGAGCCAACAAAATAGGATTGACTTAAGGTGTGATAAGATACTAGATAGTCAACAAAATTGGAGCCTTTGGCGCGAAACTATACAATCATTCTTCGTCGTCATCGGCGTCGTCGGTTCCGACATCCATGACTCGTTCACCCGCTTTTTGAAGGGTGCGTCGACTCCATGTTCGAACGCCCTTCCATACGCCCTGTATTCGATCAGCAGTATACAAAAGGACTAGGGGGAAGGGATAGAACGTACCCACATGAATGTCGCAACACCTATGACTACCACGAACCAGCTAATGTTTTGCAGTCTATCTCGTCCGGTAGTTCCAGCTCGACCACCACCTCCAAAAGAGCCCGCTCGAAAGTTGAACCAACGCCACGGGGATGTGATAAACATCTTCAGGAAACTAAGTAATCCAAGAGATGCAAGACCCTTCAAGAAATGCTCGCCCCAAGTGGACGGCTCGTATTCATATTGCGGTTGGAAGAAGCCAGGGTCAGAATTCGAAGAGAAGGCGCCGTTGAAAATGGTGGAATAGGGATCGAGATAGAGGTTGATGATGGGATCAGCGATGAAACCAAGCAAAAACATTGCGGCGATAAAGATGAATATAGTGAGACTGATTTGAGCAGCTAGACAGAGAGATAAGTATGAAGCAGGCAGGCACGAGGTGGGAGTGACGCCTACCAGTGCTTCCAATCCACTTTGCCCAATTCATCCTCTCCAAGCGGTAGCGGAAGCCACAAGTCGGACATTGCCAATAGTTTCTCTTTTGCAACGGGTCCTGTAGCCGCCACGCCTGCAAGCAGTCTTCGTGAACATATTTCGATGAGCCCTTGCATTTGCAGGGGCGTAGCAGCCTGCCTCCGTCTTCGGTTTCATACGTGACGGTGGGTCTGCCTTGGAAGAAACCAGGCAGGTTTTCCGACGGCGGATGATATGTAGGTGGAACCACCTCCAAGCAGATCCGACAAGTCCTCGACCGGTAGTGGCGCTGGCCCTCCATAGGTGTGGATTGACTTCGAGGCGGCTCTGAGGGCTGGTTGTGCGAGTCAGAATTTGAACTCGGGCTTGCACCCTCGTCCTCTTCATTCAGACTCTGCCATTGTCCCGGCAGGTCACTCGACCATTGCCAGTCTGGCTGAGGTTGGTACCCGCTCGTGGAAGCCATGGCATGGAATAGAAATGGAGCCAAATGAGCAAAGCGATCGTCTTTTGCGGCAATGCACGTCAAGGGGCGTTGTCTTGGATTAACCTAACTCTTTCGATATGCGCAATTCGTGTCTACAAGCTGACCACATCTTGAAGCAGGCAGCACGAGATGCTGACCTGCGCAAGATGGAAGTTGGCAGCAAGATAGGCAGACGTAATGACACGGTGGGAAGTGGGAGGTTCGAGAAGGCGGAAATGACTGGACAATGGTCTGTGCTCTTCGGAGAGCTCATCGCGCATTTCTGGCCGCGTCAAGCTAAACTGCCTAGCCAGCTCAAACCACCTTGTCAAGCCTCAACACTCGCTTGTCTATTCTCTTGAATCTCTGCTGCGTGGTCGTCTAATCATCTCAGTCTTCACTTCTCCACATCGCCCCTCATGGCGGACCGATACTCCTTCTCCCTCACCACCTTCTCACCAAGGTAATACCAGCTCCCAGCAACCTTGCACGTATCCAGTTGCTAACCTTATTCCAGTGGAAAGCTGGTGCAAATAGGTTGGCCTTCCATATTCATATCTATGTATTATACTTCAATCACAACCCCCCACTGACGCCCATCTTCCCTAACCCACAGAATACGCCCTCAACGCCGTCAACCAAGGCGTCACCGCCCTCGGCATCAAAGCCAGCAACGGCATCGTGCTCGCCACCGAGAAGAAGTCCCCGACGCCGCTCATCGACGCGCAATCCTCCTCGAAAGTCTCGCTCGTGACGCCGGACTGCGGCATGGTGTACGCGGGCATGGGGCCCGACTACCGCATCCTCGTCGACCGGGCACGCAAGGTCTCGCACACGGGCTACAAGCGCGTGTACAACGAGTACCCGCCCACGCGCATCCTGGTGCAGGACGTGGCGCGCGTGATGCAGGAGGCGACGCAGAGCGCCGGCGTGCGGCCCTATGGGGTGAGCTTGTTGATTGCTGGCTGGGATGACGGCATCGAGCCCGAGACAGCGCAGACGCAGGAGCAGCAGCAACAGGGGGCAAGAGAGGTTGATGTCGAGGAGAATGAGAAGCAGCGGCGGGTGCGGACTGGGAAGACGGGTGGTATCCTCAAGGGCGGACCGAGTCTGTACCAGGTGGATCCGAGTGGAAGCTATTTTCCGTGGAAGGCAACGGCGATTGGGAAGAGTGCGACGAGTGCGAAGACTTTCTTGGAGAAGAGGTATACGGAGGGATTGGAGTTAGAAGATGCAGTGCATATTGCGCTGCTGACATTGAAGGAGACCATCGAGGGAGAGATGAACGGAGAGACGGTGGAGATTGGTGAGTTTGGATGCCGTATCCTACATACAAGTCGTGAATTTGCACATACTGACATCTATCTTAGGCATCGTCGGTCCTCCTGCAGACCACCTGCTTGGCTACGAAGGCGTGGAAAAGGCACAAGGCCCAAGATTCAGGAAGTTAAGCCCTCAAGAGATTGAAGACTACCTAACAAATCTGTAATTCTATCATGACAAGTAGCCGAAATTGTACCTATAGATCTTATGCTAGCGCCGGATAGACTGTTGCCTGTATAACTTTTTCGCGGATATCCCTAGGAGTCTCGCGAGTAACCCAGTGGTTATGGAAGAACTCGCTCCTTAATCGACCAGGTCGTGAATTCGTCAAGTTCATTACGCAAGGCATCATACATAGGGCTATTTCCTTGATAGTATGCCATGGAATATGTTACTAGGTATCATCTTTTCTTCAAGATATCTCAAGGTATGGATGGTATCACGTGGGGAACTCCAATGAAGTCGTTCTGGGCAGTTTTCCCCAAGCGTAAGGTATCAGATTATCACATTTTCCTAAAATTACGCACAGCATTTGCTGCTGCTGCTGTCCTGGCAATCTCAGCCAGGGCCCCTTCTGCTGTAGTAACCTCCTCGTCCCCAATCTTGAGGGTGCAATGATGCACCCCCTTTTTCTTCTCCATTATATACTTCACCTTTTTATTTCCGGCGAAGATGCCTATCCGCTCCTTTGGATGCATCACCTCGACCGCATCCTTCAAGATGCGGTCCAACGCCTCAAGAATACCCAAACGCTCGACAAACCGCTCGCACGGCGCCACGTCATGCCTTGAATCCATGAAGATAGCTCCGATCACACTTTCCACCAAATCGGAGAAGAACTTTTCCGCCTGCAAGCGCAGCAGCGGCGCCCAGGGATAATCATCCCCGTGCTCGAGCGCGGCGGCAATCTCTTCTCGCAGCTCGTGGTAGCGGCACACCGCCGCCTGCTGCGTGCGCGCGATGCCCGCGTTCGACATGCGCATCCACTGCCACAGGAAGAAGTCCCTCATTTCCTCACGTTTGTCGAAGCCCAGCGGCGCGCCGGGGTCGCGCACGATCTGGAAGGTCTTCTCGGAGAGCGAGTAGGTGAGGCAGCGGAAGGCGAGGAAGTCGGCGTTGACGACGGCGGTGCGGATGCTGTGCATGCGGTGGTGCGAGAGGGGGGCGCCGTTGGCGGTGCGGTGGCAGTAGAGGCGGGGCGTGATGATGTAGTCGAGGACGGCGTCGCCAAGGAACTCGAGGCGGTCGTAGCAGCGGGCGTGGACGTCGGCGTTGTAGGAAGCGTGGGTGATGGCTTCGAGGAGGATGTTCTTGTTGCTGAAGGTATAGCCGATGAGGTTTTCGAGCCTCGATAGGTTTGGCGTGTTTCCTGTTGCAGAAGGACTTGTGATTATGTTTTCGACCTTTAGCGCTGGCTCGTTGGAGGGCAAAAATAACTCGATACAGGCCTGCGCCTTTAGCCATCCGCCATCGACGTACGAAGCGCCAATGAGTGCTTCGACGACATCAGCGACGACTTTGCGTGACATCTGCGTTCGTGTCTCCTCGTGCTTCATTATGTCCTCTGTGTACGATGGCAGCCATTTGTGACCTGTGAAGGGAACCCTGATAATGTATTTATCCAGACCTCTTTCTAAAGCTGCATTGGCAATAGTGGCGTTGGCTACTCGTCGGCTCTTTTCAGCCGACAGATAACTTTCTGGGTACTCGGGGTGCTCATCGAAAACCCGGATAGCTGTATGATACTTCAGGAGGGCATCGCCAAGAAATTCCAATCGTTGGTAGTCCTCTTCTTCTTGTGCAGAGGATGCTGTAAGTGCTAACTGAACCAGTTTAAGGTCTTCGATGTGCAAGGGGCGAAGGAGGCTCTGGCAGATGTCCTTAGCCAGAATGAAGATCCCACATCGATAAAGAATCGAAGGAACAAATAAAGCGAATATAGAGTATCGGACTGGGAGATTATCCATGGTGCAGAGACGCGCCGGGGATGTGTGAACGGTCGTATAAGACTCATTCTGTGATTCTTGCTGTTGGAGGGGGTGTAGAAAGTCTCTGCGTTTCGGAAGTTTCATGAATTTGACCATCAGTTCGGGTTCTTCTGCTACATCTTTAAGATCGTGCGATGGTTGTGGGTCTACTGTCTCGAAACTGTGGAAGAGCAGGGATCGCCCAGGACAAGAAATCTCCCGTATGATACCCATCCGCATAGAGTCGATGCTCTGGCATTCCAGAACCGATTTTTGCCCTTGGAAATCCTTCACTATCTCTTGGAAGGGCTTGTCAGGCTTTTCAAAAGGCCTGAACAAAGCCACAAAGTCGTCTTTGTTGCTTTGCATTCTCTGACCGAAGACCGAAAAGAGCAGAAGCTTTGTGAATTCTCGTGCTACCATCAGGTCAACGGGCGAGACTGTCAAAGTTTCTAGACTTTCGAGGCGCACCGAGTAGCGCACAGTCTCGTTCCAGTATAGGCAAATGTCGGCTGGCTCGCCAGCATTGTCTGGCAATAGTAGAAGCATCTTCTCAGATTCAGAATTTGAATAGAACACCGTGACTAGATGTGCATGCCAAACGTGAGTATTCTCTTGGCGAGAGATTGCCAATTTCCAGGGATTTAGCAATTTGGAGGCGGAGACGACAGAGGGCCCGTCATCGGTCCAGTTCATTGTTGGAGCGTCAGGATCCATGATCTCTAGAGGCAGCAGGCTATCGTTGATGAGGCCAGCCTGGTAAAGATTCAGATATGCTTCAAAGGCAGCGTCTTTTTTGGCATTCTTTTCGGACTTCCAACTTTTCAGACTAGTTGCCACTCGAAGTTGCGGTCCCAATGTAGGAGGTAGAATGACCTTTATGCGAAACGTCTCCGCCAAGTTATCTTCCTCAACTTTTGTGAATTGCGGTCGACGGTCAACGTGACTGCCAGCGACGATCTTGGCGCAAAAGTGAGTGAGGTGTGCTAGCGCGTTGTCCAAAGTGAGCAATGCCCCGGTTTGCGTGATTCGAAAAGTTCGACCATCATCTTTTTCCGATTCTTCTAATTCTGATAGAGCCCGTATCTCTCTGAGCTCATCCATGTACGCCTGACGCATGTCTTCTTCCAGTGCATTGAATTCTTCGGGCTTTTTACGAACATCCGATTCACTGGCAAAGATTACATACCTGGACTCGGCCATCCTCGCTCGGCCTCGTCGTTGTATGTACGACTTCAAGTTTTCTGGAGCTTCGTAACAGATGACAGTATTACAAGCAGCAATGTCTATGCCTTCTTCCAGGACGCTTGTGCCCAGAATAAGATTCTTCTTACCAGATCTAAAGTCATCCAACGATTGCTGTTGTTCCCTGAGGTTTTCTATATCCGTAAATCTAAACTTGCGCTTAGATGACGTCGAGGTTCCAACAAATGTACCTAATCTGTACCGATCTCGGACCTTCGGATGGATCGACAGCAATTCTGCGAGTGCTGCAACAGTGGCTCTCTGCTTCACAAAAACGAGGCCTCTGAAATTGGGTGACGAATCGGCAGCAAGGAGATCGATCAGATGCTGAGCCTTTGATGACACCTTAATCTCTGTGACTTCATTCGGATGCTGGACGTAAGGCTGGACTCTCCTAAGTAGATCAAGCAGGTACAGCCTTTCTGCCTTTGTACACTCTGACATGATATATTCATTATGCTCGACCAGTCCACCGAACTTCTGCAGACATTTCCAAATGTACCAACCAGCAGCCCAGTCACCCAACTCTTCGTGAATGTATTTGGAGCTATGGCAGAATGCTGAGATCTGGTCCGCGTAAAACGTCTTCTTGATACCAAGCAACAGCTTTTGGCCATATAGCTGAGAGTCTATGTCATCACTCTGCAAAAAATTTCTTATGAATGGGTCCATGCGAGGGTCCATGTTATTTCTGACATCCTCTAGGGCGTACAATGCTGCAGGGACGGAAGACAAGTTCTCGGAATACACGGATTTTTCCAAGCTTGGAGGATGCACATGCTCCATCAGAACAGAACGATATCTTTTGGGTGTAATAATTCTGGCATTCAGATTTGCCTCAATGGTACTGATATGGTCGTTGAGCACGAATGATATGACTTAGGGAGGACCCACTACTCACTCAAGCCCTTTCGCATTAGCGCGGACAACCGGGCTGGCACTGAGACCCAGGATATGTGGTACAGCTTCTGCATTGGTGTGATAAAGCGGGAAGTAAAAGTCTTGCATAATCTGGTTTGCAGGATGCTTCCCACTGCAATGGTGTGCTTGTCAAAGATTAGATTATCAGGAGGAAATTGAAGCAGAGTTACTTTTTTTTTTAAAGTAGCGAAAGCTTGCCTCTAAGATATCCATTTCGGTGAAAGGTATTTGCATCAAGCTCTCTTGAAAGACCTGTATCGGCCAAAAAATATGTCTTACTTGATCCTTACGCCGATCCCAAACATAATTTCCCAAAACCCAGGTACGAGAGAGAGAAAATCTAAACTTACCTTCATCAAACACCAACAACGCCAGCCCCTCCATGCTAACAAAACCATGCGTCAACGCGTCTCGCAAGACCGCATGCGTCGACACCACCACGTTCACATTAAACAACGCCGCGTCCCAGAGCCCCTGCTCCGTCCAAAGGTCGACGCCAGTCGCCCCCGTCAGCGTCTTCGTCTGATAGGCGGGCAGGTGCATCCGGATGGCGGCAGCCTGCTGGTGGCACAGCGCGTTGGTGGGCGCGAGGAACCAGACGCGCTGCTGCGGCGCGGCCGAGCGCTCGCGCTCGAGCTCGGCGGCGATGCGGGCGATGGCGACGAGCGTCTTGCCGGAGCCGGTGTCCATGGCGACGACGACGTTGCACCGGAGGCTCTCTTCGAGCATTTCATCTTGGTAGGCGCGGAGGCGGGTGGTAGGCTCCTTCTCATCCATGATCAGGGGAGGGGAGGGGGCAGCAGCAGAAGCAAGCCCCTTCATATGCGTGGAGCGGTGTGAGTCACAGAGCGTTATGGACGTGGGATGACAGAGATGAGCTTTTATGCTATCAGGTAATCAGGTGAAAGGAAAGTAGTGCCAGGTACGATGTGCTGGCTCCCACGGTCGGCTGCAGAGCGTGCAGCAGGGCAGGAGAACAGCTTCTGGCATAGGACGGAACCCGTCCTTGCTTGGATTGCATGCTGAGTCATGCAAGCATCGCCTGCACTGGAACGAGACGACTTGATGTTGTACGAAAGAGATGTATCACTCTATCAAAATATAGGCGAGGTGCAAGGGGGCGGCCGCTATTTTCGCTAGTTGCATCGTATCCCTCCAGATTTCTCATTGGTCGATTTTCCTCAAAAGCATGGGGAAATGGTTTTGCATGCGTTTGTTGTATATCAGTCAGCTGTAATCCTTAGCGTCTGTGGTATATCCTATATGCTTCCGCTCAATCTAGGCCATTTATCCTGCTGCGTCTGCCAATATAATCCGACTAATTACACAATAATATCTCCATCAACGCCCCGATCTTTTGCATCAAAAAATGCAAGTATGTGCACACACGACACACTGTACCACACCCGCAAGACTTCGATCTGTCATCACGCATTCCGGAAGCCCCTCCGACGCAAAAGGTGCAAAGTATCAACAAGAGAAGCGAAAGTGACTGCATTGGTTGGATGTGATGCCCGGATTTGGGCGCAAGTGTAGGGCGTAAATTACGTTCGTCGTGACGTCCACTGGCGATGTGGCGGTAAGTGCTGCTGAAACAATGGTCTCCACCCAGGGAAGCAGGAAGTTTATTATGACTTCTTGGCCGGCATACTGTTCATCATGCTCTGCAGATTCGCCCACCGCTGCTTCATATCCTCAAATTCGGCGTTCAGCTAAGGGAATCTCATGTTAGCATGGGCTCGGACTAGTTGATATTCAGACGACCGAAATATCGGACTCACCTGAGCATAACCCATTTTCGTATCCACCAAATCCTTTTCCATCTCAGTCATCTGCTCTTCCAACGCCCGATTTTCATTCTGCACTTCCATATTCCGCGCCATGATCCGCTCCATCTCTGCTTTCAACCGGTTCTCCACCTCTTCCGGCTGCTTCTCCACCATCTTCCTCAGCTCTTCTACCTGTCCCCTCAAGCTCTCATTATCATCACCTAACTGCTCGTTATTCACCTTCGTTCGAACGAGGTCTGAAGCTATTTGCACGTGCTCGGCGTCATTCTTCTCCACGCGCTCCTCCAAGCCACGCACTTTGAGAGATAACGACGCATTGGAGCTGCGAAGACCTTCGAATTCTGCTTCCCGCTCTCGGGACACACGTTGGGATTCTTCCCATTCTGCTGTGTATTGCTTGAGCATTTCTTGGGTGATCTTAATCGAACAGGCGTCGCGGACAAGCTCGTTTGCGCGATAGACTTCCTTGTCAATGCCACCAGCGCTGCCAAAGAACCCTGATTCCAGTATTGAGCTTGCAGAAGGTGCTTTATCAATGTAAACATCAAAAATCCGCTCTTTCAGAAAGGTCGTCAAGGCGGTCATCTCTTTCATTTGCATCAGAGCGGCAGCGTTCCTCTGCATGAGTACGATACCGAACTTGAGAATGGCGCCTTCGAGACCTTCGCTCAGAATAAGATCGTAGACGCGTAGGACGAGCTGAAGTGGAAAGCGGTAGGCGAACAGGGTGAGAAACCATTGCGTGGCATATAGCTCGGGCTTGACGCCCTTGCGGTTCAAGTGGCAGTAAAGTGCGGGTTCGAAATCTTCAAGAAGTCGCTCGAATTGATAGAGATGGAGGTGGAGACCGGGCATGTCTTGGACGAAAAGGTCACGGAGGTTGTACTTGTTCATGAGGCGGACAAGAAGGCAGAATGCTTCCTCTTCTGGCATCTGGAAGACGGTTAGAAACCCTTTGAGCTCTTTGCGGTGGACCAACTTGCATTGAAGAGTAGAGGCATCGAAATGAAGTTGATGCCTTGAGCATAACCAACACCTTCATCAAACAATGCGTATGCCTTGCAAACGTTAAAAAGACCATCTTGCAGACCTGCGCTAATAACATATTTTGAAAAGCTTGTCCTGGAGCCCATATCACGTTTGATTGCCTTCTCTAATTTCACTAGTGCCGCAGCATCGTCCTTTGTCTTCTTTCGGTTCTCTGCTGCTAACGAGGCCTGAAGCTTTGCAATGGACTCTACATTATTGCCGTCGTGAGAAGGAGGAGGGGATCCAGTCATTGTGCTGGTTGCCGGTGTTGATGATCCTGAGTGGGTGGAGGATGCCGACGAAGTATGAGACTCCTTCTCCTTAGTACCATTGACAGTTGGATTAGATACCTTTCTCCCGTTCGCCACGACTTGGTTGTTATCCACTGTCCTTGACGAAAGCTCTCGATAAACATCTTCCAGATCTTCGTTTTTACTTTGAGCAAGGACCTGCCATACGACCCCTCTAATTGCTTGAGGAATGCCGCAGGATATAGCGTGATTTAATTCGTCAGCGCTGGTACGTGCAACAGCCGCAGGGCCCTCATAGACAACGGATTGCCACAAGTCCCAGTCTACCGGCTCGGCGTCAGCCGCTGCCGGGCCTTCAGCGATACCAGCAGCGGTCCCCGGGGCCAGATTTGAATTGATGGTTCCTCGCCTGGCCAATCGTCCAGGGGAAGATGCCTTTCGTGCCATTGACGCTGCACCGGCTTCACCCTCTACCTCCCCATTCGTGATCTTGGGACTGCCTAACGGGGCGCTTATGCTACCTGAGCGTGGCTTTCGCCCAGTGACCTCACCATTTTCCAAATTCTTTGGTGAACCATCATCGTTGAACGCGTCAATCCCTGCTTCTTCTTGCATTCGAAGCAGTTTGAACCTGTCTTTGAGACTTGCGCGATTTGCCCGCTTCTGGCCAGCAGAACCCTCTTCACTTTCGTCCTCAATCTTGTTCAATGTCAATTCTGGATTACTCGCCATCGTCGCGGTAGAGGAGGTGGTTCCGCGACGCTCGTGGTTCTTTCCTGAAGGTAACGGAGGCGACGTTGTTGTTGTTTTCTCACTCGTTTCACTGTTTCTCGAGAACCACGCAAAAGGAGTGGTGAACTTGCGTGAAGGAGGCGCAGGCTGCGTAGGGCTTGGCTGAGGCTTCAGAGGCGCTGAAGGGGGCGGGGGGTATTGATTTTCGAATTTCTGCGAGAGGCCCTGAATTTTGGAGTTTGAGGGCTCCCTTGACGGAAGCTTGGGAGGATCCTTGGCAGGGTTGTTTGGTGGTGGCATTTGCGGAGATGACAGAGGCCAACCAGCACCTTTGTCTAAAATCAAGAAATGTGGTGTTAGCAACTATGAGACGAAGATGGTAAAAAGCAGGTCACATCAATAAGCATCCTGTGCCTGCATGGGACGGCTTCACACAGTGCACAGTTGATGTGATTCATGCAAGTCACAGCGTGCCTTAACTACCAGGTTTGCAGCTGCGTCCCAAGATGACAAGAAGAGGAAGTCACCCACCTGTACCTGCCGTTGACTTCCCACTGTTCAGCGGGACGCTATGCATTGACTCCATCGAAAAGCTTTTTGCAGTCAGAGGTGGAGAGCCCCCGACTCGTCCCTCAGCTGGAGCCTCTGACTCCACAGGCGTCTCGTCAGAGTCCTCCCTTGATCCTTCATGTGACTCATTCATGCCAGCGCCGTTATTCTCTGTATCCTCGATGGGATCCCCATTCAACGACAGCCGTAACCTAGAAGGCTCACGGCTGTGTTTTGGTGTGGAAGATGACGACCCCCTTCGTCCACTGATCAGGGATCTGGATGCTGGTGACTGGGCACGAGAGGTCGGAGTTGAGGTTGTGTCATGGGCGTCTTCGAAAGTGTCCTGCACCGGTTACGTCTCAGCAAAAGTCGATTAAAGATTATGCAAAGGTACGGCATGGAATGTCGAGCATGCGATGTCCTTCTCGCTGCAAGCACCATGGCAGCTATGATGCATACTCACAATTTCCCTGTCCGAATTGGGGGTGGTAGAGTCGGCGTGGTCCATGTCGAAACGACGGAGGAGATTGCAGGACGGCTGGAGGCAGAGGAGACGAGCCCTGGCCTGGCAGCGAGCTCGGGGCAGGCCAGTGTCCAATCCAGTTTGATGGCGGGGAGATTAGATGAGGCGCGGGAAAATGCTCTATGCTCAATGGAACATTCTAACGAATGCTAATGACGGTTGTGAGGGCGAGAGCAGAGGGAGACCAGATCGAAGATCACACAAAATGTGTTGCACAGACGGACAGGTGTTGGAGGAGTGGTCTAGGAGGACATAAAGCAAGAAAGTGTTGTTGTTGTAAGCTGGCCTAGAAGACGGCCAACAGTCGGCATTGGTCCATTGCCAGGGCCCCAAAAACCAACCCTTGCTCAATGGGGTAGTATTGCGCATGCTTACAGAACACCGTCGCTCCCATCCGTTACAAGGGCGTGGCTGTAGCGGCCAAGGTGGCCTGGTGCTTGTGTCGAACAGAACATCACATGCTCACCATCTCACTGTAACTGCGGGACGGCGTGGATTGACAGAAGTAAGGCAAGCTTGTCTGCACATCGATCACATTCAGAAGTGAGGCGCATGCTTATCTCCGGACTAGTCTAGGAGATACATGCAACTCCACCTTGCGGCTCAACTACGAGGAAAGCGTGCGAGAACTCTGCACTCGACATTTTACTGCTCAGTGCCATCGGAAGTGCTATACAGGGAGACCCTCTGTCACAAACCCGGCACTGTTTTTCCACACTCGTCATCTCATAATCTGGCAGAATGCTGTTTAGCCGATGACTTGGCGAAAGGACGGCATGCCATGGCGGTGAGAGCTGGCAGTAATAAATTCAGGATGCATGCCATTATCGATAGCGCATACAATGACTCAATGACGTGAGAACTTTCATCTTTTTGCCATTGAATCTGCTCTACCCCTTGTCGTTGTCGTTGACCTCTTTTCCGCCGTCGTATATCTTTGATACCTTTTGAATCCGGGATTTGGGAACCAATCTGCCAAAATGGCGGGCCTAGCTGCCATCAAGGATACTTTTGCAAGATGCAAAAAAGAACAAAGGGTACACTATCTAACAGTCTGCAATTCTGAAGTAGCAATTGCTAATCTGTCGAGCTGAGCAGTCCGCGCTTGTTACCTATGTAACGGCTGGATACCCTACTGCGGATGCTACACCAGACATCATGCTGGGCATGCAAAATGGAGGAGCCGGTAATTCTTTAGCTCGATCAAACATTTAACAGGAACCGTACTGACCAGTGTTATATTAGACATTATCGAGCTCGGCATGCCCTTTACGGATCCCATCGCCGACGGTCCCACTATTCAAAAATCCAACACCGTACGTACAGCCACAATATCATTTGCCCGCTATACGTTGACTGGTTTAGCAAGCACTCAAAAATGGCGTCAACACCGAGTCATGTCTTCAAATGGTACGAGATGCGAGAAGAAAGGGTCTCAAGGTTCCGGTGCTCCTGATGGGATACTACAATCCGCTGCTAAGCTACGGAGAAGAGCGAATGCTTAAAGACGCAAGGGAGGCGGGAGCTAATGGCTTCATTATGGTGGATCTACCTCCCGAGGAAGCCATCAAGTTCAGGAGCTTTTGCAACAAGGCAGGGTGAGTGTTCAATAAGCATAGAACCCAGCAACACTTGATTAACAGTAGCATCTTTCCAGATTATCATACGTTCCTCTCATAGCCCCCGCTACCTCAGAGTCCCGAATGAAGATTCTGTGCAAGATTGCAGACTCGTTCATATATGTCGTTTCCCGCATGGGTGTCACAGGTGCGACAGGTACTCTAAATACTGCTCTTCCAGACCTACTCGAGCGCGTTCACAACTACTCCGGCAATGTTCCAGCAGCAGTAGGCTTTGGAGTCAGTACACGAGAACATTTCTTGAGTGTCGGCCAGATAGCGGAGGGTGTCGTTATTGGAAGTCAGATCATCAATGTGCTCTCTGAAGCAGGACCCAGTCAAGGAGCCAAAGCGGTCGAAGAATACTGTAGTTCAATAACGGGTCGCAAGGGAGCCTCGAACGGCGACTCAACTCGTGAAGTAGGCATAGTCGAAACCATGTCTGAAGCCAAGGAACCCAACGGTGTCCACGTCGACAAAATCCTAACCGATTCCGACGTTCCAGACGGTCCTGGCCTAGCTGACCAAATTGAAGCTCTAAACACCTCAGATGGCGACGACTCCGCAACGCCCTCCCGTTTCGGCGAATTCGGCGGCCAATACATCCCTGAATCGCTCATGGACTGCATGTCCGAGCTCGAAGCTGGCTTCAATGCGGCCCGCGACGACCCTTCCTTCTGGGAGGAATTCCGCTCCTACTACCCCTACATGAGCCGACCTTCCTCGCTGCATCTCGCTGAGCGCCTAACTGAACATGCCGGCGGCGCCAACATCTACCTCAAGCGCGAAGACCTCAACCACACAGGCTCGCACAAGATCAACAATGCCCTTGGCCAGATCCTGCTCGCGCGACGGCTGGGGAAGACTGAGATCATTGCCGAGACGGGTGCGGGCCAGCACGGCGTCGCGACCGCGACCGTCTGCGCCAAGTTCGGACTGAAGTGCACCATCTACATGGGCGCTGAAGACGTACGCCGCCAGGCGCTCAACGTCTTTCGCATCAAGCTGCTCGGCGCCACCGTTATCGCAGTAGAAGCAGGCTCGCGCACCCTCCGCGATGCCGTCAACGAAGCTCTGCGTGCCTGGGTCGTGAACCTCTCGTCCACGCACTACATCATCGGCTCCGCCATCGGCCCGCACCCCTTCCCCACCATCGTCCGCACCTTCCAGTCCGTCATCGGCGCCGAGACCAAAGAGCAACTGCGCGCGCTGACCGGGCGCCTGCCGGACGCGGTCGTCGCCTGCGTCGGCGGCGGCTCCAATGCCGCCGGCATGTTCGCCCCCTTCGCCAACGATCCCAGCGTCGCCCTGCTGGGCGTCGAGGCTGGCGGCGATGGGCTCGACACGGCGCGTCACTCGGCAACGCTGTCGGGCGGGACGAAGGGCGTGCTACACGGCGTGCGAACGTACATCCTGCAGGACCGGCATGGACAGATTTCTGACACGCACTCTGTGTCCGCCGGGCTGGACTATCCGGGTGTGGGCCCGGAGCTGAGTAGCTGGAAGGACAGCGCGCGCGCGCGGTTCATTGCTGCGACGGACGCGCAGGCGCTGGAGGGGTTCCGCGTGATGTCGCAGACGGAAGGAATCATTCCCGCGCTAGAGACAAGCCATGCGGTGTGGGGAGCGGTGGAGCTGGCGAGGGAGTTGGGTAAGGGGAAAGATATTGTGATCTGTTTGAGTGGGAGAGGGGATAAGGATGTGCAGAGCGTGGCGGAAGAGCTGCCGAAGCTAGGGCCGCAGATTGGATGGAATTTGAGGTGTAAGTGATGTTTTGGTTCTTCTATCTCTGCTGATGTTTCTCTTACTGACGTGATTAGTCTGATTTTATGGGAGACGTTGACCAAAAAGACACTTACCTCGGCGGTATTGTGATAGACACAGCAAAAGCAATTACATCCACAGCCCTTCTTCTGTTCCGCTCATGTCTCCATTCGCATACAGGCACGCTACTACTGTTGCTCATGCTCCGATATCTCTCCTCATGTCTCTGGCCCCTCCATAACCCTGTTCTCTCCTTCCCTGCGCTGCTGCCTGCTGATCCTCTTCCGCTGTCTTTCCCACTTGCTCCTTCACCCCGCCATATCCGCCCTCTACGTTTGCCGTACCCGAGCTTGTTGTTGTCTGCCCACCCATACCTTGCTCCGAAATGGTCTGTCCGTAGCGAATATTTTCTGCTGTCCGCTCGCCTCGTTCCGCGTTGGCGGCTTTTTGGGAGGCGGTGGTGGCATCAACCTCAGTAGACGGCTCTGCGCAATTCATGATTAGGTTTGTGCTTTCAGGGACGGCAAAGAGGGTTGCAGATAGATCCGGGCAGGAATACCGCCTAATTGGCCCCCGGATTTGGAATGCGGCTCAGTGACTGTCTTGATGGATTCATATCTTGACCGAAGAAGTTAGTTATGTCTCAATGCGTCTAATGCACAGGCTGTTTGCGAGCTCTGAAGGCCAATGAAGCTTGGGCCAAATTAAGCATAAACATACTGCGTAGATTCTCCACCCGGTTCAACATCCATGAGTTGATTTGACATGCTGAGATCAACTGGCAAATTGAGGAAGTAATAGGGGGCCGAAAAATGAAAAGGAAAGTCTTAGAATTGGGAGACTTATGAATTTGCTTTGGGCTGTTGAATGTTTAGCGTTGAGAACGTGGGGGCAAAAGTCAGTCGCGTGCGAGCTGTGACGTCGATGGACCAATTCGAATTTCCTCGGCCCCTTGAGAAGAGCACTATTTGAGATTGAAAGCAACAAGCAACCGGGGATATCAACACCACGCTATGCAAATATATACAGTAAGCAATAGAAGGCTTAGCATGTCAATCAAAATCTATGCCCATTGCAAAGCTATGATGCATTAGTTTAACGTGTGTAGCAAGCTGCACTAAAACTTACCTTTCTGATATGCGCATGAACTTCGCAACGAATGCTTCAAGATGGAAGATATGTTTCTGGAATGATTCCGTTAACGTGATCCACCATATCTACGGTTCTGACTACTCACGCTTCCCATCTTGATTCTATGCTCGTAGAAAGCTCCCCATTTCACCACTTCCGCTTTCAACGGATCATCGATTTTGGGTATGAGCTTGAAGGTCAGCGTCTACATGTCTGTCAGCACATCTGCAAGAGCTTGTCCAACATCACTTACACGAATAATCGTAGTTGGAGGAATGCAATGCGTCAGGAGGTCATAAAGCTTCGCTCTAACCTGCAGTATCCTTGCCGGCGTATGCTCTTCAACAATCTCCTTTGCGATCTGCTCAATCAGAGCCTCCCAATCCGGCGGTGGTATCGGTGTCTTCTCTGAGATTTTGTCGCTTTCACTGCTCCTCCTGTCAGCCAAACACTTCTCGTGCCCACTGTCCATAGCAAAAATATCCATACTGCTGTGCATAGACCGCCTCAAACATCAACAGCGCCCTCCGCAAATTCCTCCCACTCTCCCTCGCAATCCGCTGATTCAACCCCTCCACCACCCTCCACCGCTCCTTCTGCCCCACCTTCGTCAAGACGGCCTCAATCTCCGCCTCCGTCGGCGCCGCCACCCTGACCAACAGTGTCCGGCTCCGAATCGGCGCGATGATGCCGCCCGTGCTGTTCGCCACCAGGATCAGGCGCAGATTGGGACTGTACTTCTCCATCGTGCGGCGCAGCGCGCTCTGCGCGTCGCGCGTCAGCGCGTCCGCCTCGTTGACGACGACGACCTTGAAGCGCTGCTTGGCGGCCAGGTCGACCTGCTGCGTCTGCGCCACCTCCTTCAGCAGCTCCTGCACCACCACCCGGTCGTAGTTGCCCACGTCGGCCGGCGTGATCTCGAGGTGGTAGACGGAGCTGACCAGCGTGAACTCCAGCTTGCGGCTCGAGCTGGTCTGGAAGACGCGCGCGTCGATCTTGATCTTCTCCGCACCGGGGCCGAAGAGCGTCTTGAGCAGGCATAGGATGCGCGTCTTTTTGCCGGCGCCGGAGGGGCCGTAGAGGAGGAGGTGGGGGAAGTCGCCGCTCTCGGCCTAATGGGGAGGAGGGAATGTCAATTGATTGGGTGGTCATGATGAAGCAAAATTATAGTCTTCGATGGGATGTGCAGAGGAATGTTGCCAGAACTTACGAGGGCTTTGAGGCGCTCGGAGAGATCATGGTGATAGCTGAGAGCTTCAAGAGACTTCGGACGATGCTTATCGACCAGTAAGGCCATTTTGCCGATTTGAGCTCTGGATTTTGGACAATGTCAAGTGGGAAAAGCTTGGAGTTGATCATTAATGACGCGGTCGACGCGTCTCAATTAGCTGATGGTCTGTGCATTTGGTGGAAAACTCGAGGAACACGCGCTCGAACATTACAGAGCCCCGCCTTCATTTGACTATACCGTGGGCAACTTCTTCTACGAACGATAAGTTTTGAGGGCAATTGATCAGTACGATGAGTCAAATGTTCAGTAAATAAATTCATAAGGGTATCTAACCTTTTTTTTAGGATTGTTTGTTTTAAAATACTATTAGGTAATAGGGTGCCGTCTTATTCATTATACAGGTAATTCTCCAAAGCAATCTTCATGCTCTGCTTGTACAAGAATGCAAAACTCCGCGCTATCAATAACCAACCCCAAACATCGCGGCTCTTGCTAAAGCGTGCACATGGGAGATTATACGAACAAGGAATTAAACGTAATTTGCGGATCGATATTGGTAACTGTGGAGTTGCAACCTTCTTCGCGGCCAGGCTTAAAAGTTGGTGCCGGTGGTCCTTGAGTTGTCGTAGCCGTATGGGTTGACACCCGTGCCTGTAGGCTGGGTGTGATAGCCATGATGATGAGACGTCTCGGTCTTGTACGGGCTGGTGGTGGTGTTGGCACCTTGAGCTGCCATGGTTGAGCCGGTGTAATTGGTATCGTGGGATGGACGAATGTCCGCAGGAGGGACGCCAGCGCCAGTCGTGCCGAGTTCGGAGTCCTTCGGGTTGCTCTTAGCTTTCCTCTGCCAGAATCGTCGTCGGCCGCTGCCCGAGGTATAGTTGTTGGCGGGTGATGGGCCGTAGCGCTTCTCCTTCTTATGATGGCGGACGAGAGCGATTTGCATGAAAGCAGTGATGATGAAGAGGAAACTTTGACAGCGTTAATACTGTCATGAAATGACTAGACCATAAGAGACTCACGCAGCAATGATGGAAACAGCGAATGCAGCCGTGTTCAAGCGGCATGCCAAGTGGAGATTCGGCGCATAAGTGACGTTCTCGCCGGAACCAAAGCCAAAGCCATCCTGTCCATAGCCAGGGTCTTTACTATTGCTAGGACCATTTCCAAGAGGTGTCTTGACGTTGCCAGTGCACGAGTCGGCGCCATCGCGCGTCAAGACGGCAATAGCAATCATGCATCCGACGAAGCATACGTCAAGCACGATGGCCAAGAAGGCGAAGAATGACAGGCCGCCAAGGAAGCATGTCAAGAGGACAGCAAAGATCATGTACAGGGTCGCCGCGCCGGAAAGACCTTCCACTGCTCGTTTCCAATTTGAAATTGGAAGGTTTCGGTCGGCGAGGACAGAGAGGAAATACGAGTAGATGCCAAGGATGATTGCCGAGCAGCAAAAGATGAGAGCCTAAGACTGTTAGCAAAGTACTTTCTGTGAACGTTAGAATGTTTCAGTCGCATCATACATAGAGAAATGTTTGGAAAAGGCCTATGTCTCCATCAGTATTGAGCTTTCAAACCAAAAGGCAGCTGGAATACTCACGCAAAGCGCCACCAGCCAGTAAGCCCATGCTGTCAAGTGGTTTGGAAGAGATGCCAATCGACCGTCGGGATCAATGGGTGGCGAATTGCAGAGCAGAAGTTAGGGTCGGAAGATCTATATGGAGAAACGGTTATGAGGTGTGCTTCCCCCAGAAGATTATAAGGACTGAGCTCGTTGGCATCCGGGGTCGCGGGCAAGCAAGAAAATGAGCGGGAGGTGACGTCGTGGCTGCGTCGGGCCGTGCCAAGTTTCAAGCACAGACTAAAACATCCAGGCACTTTTGCTTGCCTTTTCACTTGCTTCCGTCATCGCACCGCCACTATCTCCCCTACTCGCCACTATCCGTCCCAGCCATGGAACCATCGGTGATGCTATTGACGACTACCTAACCTAATCGAAGTTTATCGCGAGCGTGAAATGACGCCTCTATGTCGGTCGAAAGATAGCGAAGCAAGGACGCGCCGACTCCTCATACCACTGAGGCTGCTTGTTGTTCCTTCCTTCTAGAAGGCGCGCAAGGCGTACAAAAACAGGTGTTCCAAGGCCCCTTGCGCGTGCTGTCCTGTTGGCAAGCCACACATTTTCCATGTCGGCAGCGATCATCATCATCTTCGATCCCCTACCGATGACCGTGCTCGTGGCGCAAGGTAATCTCCCGAAGAAGAGCTGGTTTGTCAGGCTCTCCCCGATCTTTCATAAGAGCTTTTCCCTTTTCATTTTCAGTCATCTTATTAGAGTTGTCTTCGTGCGCGGCAATGCATCACCTCATCATACTGCATGAGTAGCGCGAATGTGCTCCGGATCGCCAAGGGAGCACAGTTGCATGTGACTGATACGTGTACTGCCACTGAAGTCAATGCGTGCCAATGCGCGTAGAGCTCGATCTAATGAAGAAGTCAGAGCCAAGTAGTTTCCTGTTCTATCATTGAGGTTCCGAGCTTGCTCTCAAGGTACTAAGTGGTACGAACAGATTCCGTGGGCATGTCCTTGAGACTATTGCTTACCTTAGCTACCTAAAGCTCAAGGTATATGTAACGAATTATCACCAGCGCTAATCTGCAGAACTCTGACAAACACAAAGCAACATTAGCCGGTTGTTCACCATTTCGGAGAATTTTCTGTAGCGTGGATTTTTGAGAAAGGCAAGATCACCTAAGAATCGGCAGCTTTCCAGCTCACAGACCAGAATTATCTGGCTTGGTTCTTACGGCTTCTCATCCTTTCTCATGCAAATAATGGTCATGCACTTTGATACGCCTATTTACATGAAGCTATTTGGTCTCAAATTATCCACACAGTGTTGCATGACGTATTCTCTCCAAGTTCTGTTTTTTTATGCAGAAAGGAATCCAACGTTCAGTCATATAATCTGCGCTCGCTCACCCCAAAGCCGCGTTTATGCGCGCTTTCCAAACACCTTGTCGTAATTCACCAGAGTAAATCGGTACTTGACGTCGTTCTTGTAAACCCGCTCCACCGCCTCTTTACATCCTGCCTCACTGATATCAATCGTCTCCACCCAACTTTTAATGTTCTGTTTGCTGGCTAGCTCAAACATTGCTAGCATTTCTGGGCGATTCCCGATGTGGCTAGCGCCGATATAGCACCCATTGGGCGCAAAGTCCTGCGCCTTGATTGTGGGTAGCGGCTCGTCCGGGAATCCGACGTTGTGGAAGGTGCCGTTGACTTTCAACGTCGAAAAGTAGTCGGACAGCTTGAACTTATGGGTGGCGTCGGCACAGTTGAGGATGAAGTCCAGGGTGAAGGGAATCTGCTTCGCCCAATCGGCATCTTTGGTCAAGATAAAGTGCTTGGCGCCCAGTTTGAGCGCATCTTCTTTCTTGTGGGTTGATGTCGAGAGGGCGTAAACCTCAGCGCCGAGGGCCGTGGCCCAAAGAATTCCAAAGTGACCGAGTCCACCGCTAAAGAGGAAAAAAAAATATGTTAGGATTGAAGAATAGGGGAGTTAAAAGTAGGAAAGGGAGAAAAGAGACGGAGACATACAGTCCAACGACACCGATCTTCTTCCCCGGCCCAACGCCCAACCTCACCAACGGGCTATACGTCGTCAATCCTGCGCACAGCATCGGCGCCGCCAGCTCGGTTGGGATGTTGTCTGGAATCTTGAACGTAAAGTACTCGTGCGCACGGATATGGCTCGAATAACCGCCCTGGCTAATTGTACCATCTGGGTACGGCGCACCGTATGTGTCGATTGCATTCGGGCAGTAATTTTCCTGATCGGCTTTGCAGTTTTGGCAGGTCAAGTCGGCGCCAATCTGCGCTCCCACGCCAACACGGTCCCCGACCTTGATGGTCTTAACGTCCTTGCCAACTTTGACGGCGCGGCCAACAACTTCGTGCCCGACGCAGATAGGCATGGGTGCATCTCCCCAGCCGCCGTTGATGGTGTGCACATCGGAACCGCAGCTATGAGCAGGCCTGTCAGTACTCATCTTGATTCAGTATAACACATCGGATGATATGATCTTACACGCCACAAGCGTCAATTGCAACGTCAATATCGCGGTCTTCGAAGGGCTTGAGCTTGAACTAGACCGCATCATCAGCCATTGTGATTTGCATCTTCTCGATTCACGAATGTTTACTTCTCCCTTTTTGAACTCGGTCCATTTCTTCTGGTCATGAATCAAAAAACCTTCAGCAGTCTCTGGGTAAGGCATCTTGGCTGGAATTTTTCAATTCAAACAACACAGGGTACCTGGAGCGCTCGAAGATGAATGATAATAGAGGAATTAAGACTTTTGGTAAGATGTTTGCGCAAAAGATATGATGCTAGTAGTGGGGGGCGGGGCATTTTGAAGGACAGCTGAGAAATTTCGCACGCAAACGTCATGGATGCGAAATGCATCTCGATCTAAAAACTCCATGCAAAAGCCGAAGATTGTCTGGTGTGAAGACGGATTGGTGGAGGCTGTGGCAGATTTAGTCTCCTGAAATTTACCTCTTTCGACCAATAGTCGAACGTAACTACTGGGGAGCGTTGATGATTGGGAGGTTGGCGCTGTATCTGTACGGGACTGGAGGCGGTAGCGTATCTCAGTGCCAGATTCTGACGTGGAACGTCCTCTAGCGAAGACCGATGGACTGGAATGAGGTACCTCATGGAAGCGGAGTCTCCCCACCAATCATCGTCGTCTGAGTTCTTCCCTCCGTACTTAGCTAAGAGCCTTACCGCGGGAAAGGCGCCTCTTTTCCTTCCTCGACTTCCTATCACTTTATACCAGGTGAGTGATACCTGTTCTGGCAATTTCGGTTTCGTGAGACGATAGCCCATCATGAGCGTCATCATGTAAGCTAGCCCTGGTCGTCGATCAAACGAGGCCAACCACATGATGAGTGTTCTAGCTTAGAAGCCTGTCAAAGACGCACCAAGGACATCGCTGCTTCCATTGCTCAGACTCGGAGTTAAATGCGGTATTCCGAGTAGATGTATATAACGTGCTTCAACAGCTCTCTCTCGTCCACGGCATCCGCGAAAGAGCTAAACGGAGTAGTCCGGATAGTCGACCATGGATAGTCGATCCACGTCTTCCCTTTCGTATCAATGCCCTCTATTCTCCAATCATCACTTCAGTGCCACGCTGTTCAGCTTTTCGCGTTCCCATCTCTGGACACTGCTGCTTGCAAAAAGATTAACTGTATGGCCGCCTCGCTATCAAGATGCAAGCCCAAAGAACGGGACCCTTGCTCGGGTGAGCAGGACGGGCACGCGGCAATCTCGACTACCCCACTATCCGATGCGTCGACAGGGTTGCGGGGAAGCTGGGTGCTGCTGCTGAGTCGAAGGGACGTTGTCTGCTCTCACTGCTCGCTTGCCATAAGTAGCATCCCGCGCGGTGTAGCGATAGTCCGCCCTGCCAGCACAACCAGTACACAATCATCTTAGGGTAGAAAGAACAAGCTAGGTGTGGGGGGAGAATGCGTCGGCCGAAATCTGGTAAGTGGATGTATATAACGTATCAAACTAGGATGCATTTCCCCTCTTTACGACAAATACAAAAAATCCCTCTCCGTATCAAATTTCCAGAATATCTGATTTACAGGGTCAAATCACCTCTCCTGTCCCATTGAAATCCTGTATTACGGGCGGGATTCTTGCATAGCCTTTGCGCTTCCATCTCGATCTGTACTGGTTTTGATCGAGAAACTCGAGCACATCTGGCAAAATGAAAGCCCTCCGCTTCCACGGCCAGCACGACCTTCGCTTAGACGACATTCCCATTCCCGAATGCGGTCCTGGGCAGGTCAAGCTCAAGCCCGCTTGGGTGGGCATCTGCGGCAGCGACTTGCATGAGTATCTTGGCGGCCCGAATATCTGTCCCACTAGTCCACATCCGATCACGGGCGAGTCGGTCCCGCTCACCTTTGGTCACGAATTCAGCGGCGTCATTGAAGAAATCGGGGCAGGCGTGACTCGCGTGCAAGTGGGTGACCACGTTACCGTCCAGCCGATCATCTACGACGGCACATGTGCCGCATGTAAAGAGAAGTGGATCAATTGCTGCTATAGCGGGGGGTTCATTGGACTGAGTGGATGGGGCGGGGGACTGTGCGAGCATGTCGTTGCGCCAGAGAAGAGCGTCTACAAAATCCCCGACAACGTCCCGCTGGACATTGCCGCGCTGGTCGAGCCGCTCGCGGTCGGCTGGCACGCCGTCAAGATCTCCCCGTACAAACCCGGCGATTCGGTCCTGATCTTGGGCGGGGGCCCGATTGGGCTCGCGGTTATCCAAGCGCTGCGCGCAAAGAGCCCCAAACAAATCATCGTCTCGGAAGTGTCGCCGCGCCGGAAGGAATATGCAAAGCAATTCGGGGCCGACATCATCCTCGATCCAACAAAGGACGACATCGTGGCTGAATGCAAGAAGCTCTGCGATGGCGTCGGTCCCGACGTCGCCTTCGACGCTGCAGGGGTCCAGTCGGCGTTGACGCAGGCCATACATTCGCTCCGCGCGCACGGGACGCTCGTTAATATTGCTGTATGGGAGAAAGCAGCTTCAATCACGCCCAATGATCTCTTGTTTAAGGAGAAGAGGTACATGGGCATTGCGACCTATGTGGAGGGTGACTTTCAGGAGGTCATCGATGCGATATCCCAAGGGAAGATGCATCCTCAGAGCATGATTACCAAGAAGATCAATTTGGACGAAGTAGTAGAAGAGGGATTCGAGGCATTAGTCAAGGACAAGGATAATCAGGTCAAGATCCTGGTCGACATGAACAGTACCTGATACTGTTGCCCGTCTCATTCATGTTCGTACTTGTTAGCATATGTAAATAGTCTATTCGTTTTTGTAGACTTTTCGGCATAACCTCAGTCTTTTGTTTTTTGCCAAAGCGTTTGTTTGTTGACGAAGAAATGGCTGACATCTGGCTGGCTTTCCATGATGTTAGCAATGGGATTTGCTACGCTTTGACAAGATGTTAGGAAGTGGACGAATTAGTACATCTGGCGGAGAACAAATTGTTATCATTATTGAAGACAAATGCTCAACCATAATTTCATTTTTAAAACAGTGTGGTTGGGCAACAGCTTTGGAACTGGTTTTGTTAATTAGCAATTATACCTCCAAGTGGTTCTAAATGCATCATACGTCAATCGGAACCTCCTTTAACTTCCACTTGATCTCTCATATCTTCTCCCATACTCTCCACACGCACCTCAGCTCAGTAATAGGCCACACCAAAAACAATGAACCTGACATAAAGCATAGGTATAAAGCATTCCCAGCTCGCCCCAAGCCCCTTCTTCTCCCCTCTAGCAACATCCTAACTCCCCGTCTCCGTCTCCACCCCCGGCTTCCGCCCCTCCAACCCTCCCGTCACCGTATTCCGCAGCTTCCGCAGCCCAATGATCGCCTCGTCTTTGGCAAACTTCGCATTCCGCGCCGGCTTCCACTGCATCAGGCCGCGCTGCTTGCGCGCTTCCGTCCGCCGGCTCTGCCGATTCGCCGCCTTGCTGTCCTGTGTCGTGCTGCGGCTGAACGTCGTGTCCTGCGTCGTGCCCGTACGGGTGGTAGCGAGAGAGGCACGTCCGCCGTCGTTGGGCCCGTCATTGGCGTTGACGCCGTTCGTAGAAGCGGGACCATCGGTGTTTGTGGCGTCTTGGATGCCAATGTCGCTTTCGTCATCGCTATCATTATCATCGTCGTCGCTGTCGCCCGGCTCGCCATTGTTCCCATCCTCGACGTCCGGGTGGTGCGGATCGTGCAGCGGATCGTCCTTCCCCGGCTCGCGCCGCTTGCGTCCCTGGGCGTCGACGTACGCCTTCGGGTCGTGGCCAAACGCCCCCGACCAGTCCGCGCCGTCCTTGGCCAGCCACTTGCGCTTCTCGGCATCGCTCGCGTCGCGGAGCACGTCGCGGCCCTGCATGAGCGACTCGTCGTGCAGCGTCTGCACGCGGTCCGGGAGCTCCTTGTCGACCTTGCGGGTGCGCACGCCTTCCGCGAGACAGGCCTCCCAGGTCTCAAAGGTCTCGCGAGAGTCGTTGTCGGCGACGAAGCGCTCGTGCGACTCGTCCATGCCGGCCTTGAAGCGGCCGCGGAACTGGAGGCGGCCGACTTCCTTCAAGTCGTCGAGGCCGGGCTCGCCGGCCTTGTTGCTTTCGGTGATGTAGTTTTGCGTTAGGCGGGCAGGTGCGCTGGTTTGCCAGATGGGGATGTTGATGGGGGTGTCTTCGTTGTCGATGAGATGGTGGAGCCAGATGACTGCGTATGCGTCTGCTTTGCGCTTGCCCGTCACATGGAATTCGAAGACGACAGGGGACCGGTATCGATATTTGACGGGAAGACGCGTGGAGTTATTCTTTTCATTTTTCTCGGGGTTCTTGGAGAGATCGAAGAAGATGCCATCGCCTTCTGGCAGCTTTTCACATTGCGTGCGTGAGATATAGCCGACGGAGCCACCGGTCCTCAGCTTCAGTTTGGCACTTTGCTGGTATCCTGTTGCCAGAATTCGTTCACTCATGAATTCAAAGGTTCCAACGTCCCAACCTAGCATATTTGGTGGCAGACGTGTCTCGACACTGCGGAAGAGGAGCGAGATGCGGATACGGCCGAAGCCAATGCCACCGTCAAGTGGATACCAGCGTGTTGCCTGAGATGCAGTTTCGAGAATATCAGAGAGCTTTAGAGGGACAACGCCTAGAATGGGATCATGTTGCCGGTGACGAGAGTCACGGACAGTAACAGTAATGATGGCGCTGCGCCAATCACGCACAAAGCGTTCGGTACCGGCGTTGAAGATGGGTTGGCTGCTGACGGCTTTGGAACGTGTGCGGTAAATCTAGAAGTACATTAGTATACAAACTCGGATAGCGTAACACAAGATATGGAATCATAAGAACTTACAAGCTCATCGTTGAAGAGTATGGTGCAGTAACTCGTTGGTAGGTCCTTACCCGACTCTTCGGTACTTTCACCAGACGGCTTCGCAGGTTCATATTCTCGACCACTGCGGTTTCCATTGCTACCCATCACGTTCTCAAGCTCGAGGTTGACGATTTGGTGAACAATGACGCTGCAGATTCCGCTTGGCCAGAGAGGATCTGGAGGTGTGTGGGCAACTGCATCGTCCTGTTCTGTGTTGAGGGTCCCCTTTTCGTCCTGTAGTTCTGGATGATCCTTAAGCTGATCAGGAAGGTTTCTGTTCTTGCCATCAGTGCGAAGTGCTGGTCTAAACTTAGGTTTGCCGAAGAATCCAATTTCCCAGTGAAGTTCGCCAGGCATTTCACTGTCAGCATCCATGCCTGTCAGTTTGGAGACTTGAGGGTACATCTTTCCAGGGTGTTGAATCATCTTTTGCATCGAAAGCTCAACTTTGCCGACAATATCGTCAGCGCTGTGCCGATCAGAATCCCAGAGCTCGACGCTCAGATTCTCATTGGCCTTGATGTACTCCGGCGTAACCAATAGTGCGGCCGTCTCCTCCCAGATGGGGTTCAAGTCATCCGTAATGACCCTCGTGCAATACATTGGTTTACCGTACTTGGAAAATGCCAAAGTGATGTATGGATCGCTGCCACCATGTTTGCTACCGCGTTTGTCTTGCTTGCTCAGACCAGTCGCACGATGAATGCGAATCCATAGAGCTCCAAGAGCCTGGACGTCCTTTTGTATGTCATCACCTTGAAGCATAGCTCTCATGTCCATGGTCATCATCTTAGGAGCCACATACATGCTTGCCGCTGCTCCAATTGCGTAGTTAACGAAATTCGAAATGAGCGGTAAGTTTAATATGTTGACGCCCTTTTCAACCATGGGGATGCAGCCGGCTTGGACTTGCGGAAGACCCATCAGCGTGAATGTTAACGTCTTCAGGAAGGGTGGTTCGGGAGTCATTGCCAGTCGCAATCGCACTGTTCCTACTAGACTCTGGAGCTCAACGAAGATTGGCAGCGGAACTCCGAATAGGCCCTTGATTCCAAGGTAAAATACCAATTGCATGTGCATGTTGCGGGCTTTGTCTGAAGCCCGTTTGCCAGTCGGAGCTGCGTGGTAGGCGAAGGAGCACTCGATGTTATAAGCCTCACCACCTTCCTCATCAGCTGCTGCTTCTTGCGGGTCTTTGGATTTTTTATTCTCTTCGTGGATGGCGGCCTTAAGCTCCTTCATGTGGTCATCGGGAAGGGCACGTAGACTAAGGATGCGAAAAGGGTTGCTTCCTTGGCTAATCTCTGCCACTCGAACGTTTTCGATGACACCTGGTACCGAAGCTTGCATGACATCTTCGAGAGTATCCGCTACGCTCTGAAACATTTCAGGGTTTATCAAGCCCCACACAACACCCAAAAGCGTGTTCATCCACTCCACAGATTCTGGTAAGAGATTTGCAGTGGCCTAGCCACCGTTAGCGTTTATCGATGAAGGCCAGCATTTTTCTTACCGTTTCCCCTCGGGTCTTCTCGCTCTCCCATTCGACTTCTCGGCCACTTCGAACTACTTCTTTAGCCCACAGCCAGACGCCAGACGTGACACACATTGCCAGGGGCACGAGACCAATCAGTCTGCCACCAAACACCCTGCCGAGCACGATGATTGCGAGAAAGATGCCGATGCAGAGCGCCCCGGCTCTCTTTTCCAACGCGGCGAACGTGGGCTCATAGCTCACGGATGGGGTTGGGTGAAAGAGAATGTTTGTCTTTTCTCCCCGAATAGGGACATCAGAAGTACTGCCCGGTTCTATTGGATCTGGTGGAGCGGTGATATCTTGAGCTTGCTTGTATTCGGGGTTTGATTGAGAGGCATCCGTCTTGACAGGCTAGTGATTAAAAAAAAAAAAAAACCTTAGCGACCATATTGATTGCGCAGAGTTTTGGTGAAGACTCACTGTATCTTTGCCAAGGTTCGCATTGGGCACAGATAGCTAAAGTGATACGTTAAGAAGCAATTTCACTTATTCCAGTTCTTGGCAGGCCCTTACCACTGGATTTTCTACGTGCCGAAGCATGTCCTTGTTGGCATCTTCTATTACGACTTGTTTCCCAGTGACTGGATCGGTGACCTCTTTCTGATGCGATTTGATACGCGTGGTTTCTTGGTGTGGCTGAATATCTCCATCTTGCCCCGTTTTCGCGGCTCGCTTTTTCTCCTTGTTGATCCTATCAACTTCCTTGTCACGCTCCTTTTTGTCCTTGTCCAAGTTCGCAATGAACTTGTTGATGGTGGGGACCGGATTGGCAGCAGAGTAATGGCCGCCAGGAGCACTGAGAGAGGAGTCATTCGAGTGGGTACACGATTGATGTAGAGGTGAAGTCTTACTGCTGCTCCCTCGTATCCGACATGGTTGATGCTCCTTAGTGTTGAAGGCGGGGAAGCGAGATGAAGAGGCGGAATATGAATATCCTTTGAGCCGAGAATGCTTCCTGCAACCCAAACGAATCACCCCCAAAAAATCACTAAGGAGCGCGTTAGGACTGAGGAAGAAGAGAAGAGCCAGGAAGTAAAGGAGTGAAGCAGGATCTCGATTGATGCAGCTCCAGATGCACACAAGAACGCGTAAGGTGCGCTGTGGCTTGTGGCTTGACTGTGGAAAGGAGGGGCAACGTCATAGGGCGATCCGCCGCAGCGGTAGCGATCCCCCGTTCGGTGGCTGAGGTGTCGCTCCGTATTGGGACAGCACACGGCCAAGTCAAATGGCGACACGCCGTCGCTGGCCACATGCGGATTGCAAGATGCCTGTAGCCGTCTGGTCTGGCAAGTGCCGATACAGTGTGCAGCATCAGCACCGTGTTAGTTGATATCGCTGGTTTGAAGCAATTGGAGTCGGTGTGACGGGGACCAGCGATCTCCCAATAGCGGCAAGATCCTGGAGACACATCCTCGGTCAAGCCACACTCCTCCCGTGCCAACTACTGCTGGGATGAGGCTATCCCGTCTAGAATTATTGACAGCGGAAACCCCCTGAACACGACAAAATGTCCGGCTGGTTTACTACGTTTATGAACTGTCGTCAATGCATCGCCGGAGAGCTTGTTGAAGACCAATTAGTCGTCTCTGATGAGGTCAGAGCTGAAGAGCTCTTAATGTGAAGCTCAACGCCGCTTACACGTGAAGGTAGTAGACCGGCACGATCCTCAAAAGGACTGGATACATAGGAGGCGAAGCAATAGGTACCTGAGGCAACTTTGTGTCTCTTCCTCAAAGACACTGTCGATGTTTTGCACGACCAAGTAATAACGTTACGCAAAGATCTTGAGGGCGGTATTATAGCTCCTGGGCTTTTGGAGTTGCAGACGAATGGTGTTCTTGGATTCCATTTCACTCATTACGAGAACGATGCAATATATGGGCAAGAGCTCGAGAAGGTTGCCAGATTCTATGCCACTCAAGGCGTGACTGGATTCTGGGCTACCATTCCCACCGTATCGCCCGATCACTTCAAAAAGGTATCGGTTTTCTACAACTACAAATTCTTCTGCTGTATTCTTTGTTCTGCAATCTTCCCCCTTTTTCTGCCGTTCTCTCCTACGAAAGCACCAGGACTATCTCTCATCTTACATTTCAAACATTCTAGGTGCTACCATGCCTACGTCCTCGCTCGTTCCCCAACTCTGCATCTCTCCTCGGTGCTCATGCCGAAGGTCCCTATCTCCATGTCTCCAAAGCTGGCGCACACAACCCATTGCTTTTCCAGCTGCCTGCCCAAGCTTCTCCGACAAGTGTCTATGGCGATCCGTCCCCGATCAAACTCGTCACTCTTGCCCCTGAACTCGAAGGAAGCTCCGACCTGATCTCCCACCTTACCAACAACGGGATCAAAGTCTCCCTTGGCCATACCTCTGCGTAAGCTTCTCCTCCCCCTTTTCCCCGCCCAGCCTAGCCAACAAAAAGCCGCTCCTCATCTGACCGTCCACCCCGCCTCCCCACAGCACCTACACCGAAGGCCTCGCCGCCCTCTCCGCCGGCGCCACCGCCCTCACCCACACTCTCAACGCCATGGGCCC
>JAGFVP010000174.1:0-64941 GCA_021031095.1 Bathelium albidoporum
GTCTTGGGGAGGGGGTAGGAGAGGAAGAGGAAGGAGTGAAGGGGATTGGAAGGGGTAGGATTGAGGAGGTAGAAGGCGACAACAAGGAGGCATATTATGAGAGGATTGAGCCAGGTATGTCGGAGGGAGATCGTCTTCCATCGCCGGAAAAGGGTTTTGGCTTTTCGTCGTTTTGAGTGTCGCGTCTTTTCGCTAGGACGCTGGGACGCAGCTGTCAGCCTTGCTTTGGTGTTGCGCATATGTTTTTCTTTTGGATGGGAATCATGCTTCACGTACTGCTTGAGGTGCCGTTGGAGTCGAGGGAGAGGGCATCTCAGAGAGCGTCGCCATTGCTGCCGCCCCAGTATCGCCCCGGGGGTCTCCGCCGAGCGAGTTGGACTTTCGCCGCGATCGCACCGCGCTGCCATTCGACGCCTTCGAGCTTTCCTGGCGCACATACTGAGTTGGCGGGGTCATGGCAGACCCTATCGAGGACTGGGCCATGGTGAATGGGAGAAAAGAGGGTATGTCATCCAAGGGACTGGCGGAGATGGCTGACATCTGATAGGGACCCTCAGTGGGCCCCTGGATGTCGGCAGAATTGGAGCTACGCCTTCACCGCTCGCGGCCAACCGTCACTCAATTTCCGTCTCACCCATACTAACCTCGTAACTGCTGTGGAATGGCTTAGCTGGTGAAGATTAGGATTTGGGATGTGCTGACTATGACGCTAATGCGATTTTTAGGAGTTGCCGCGCCCTCGTTCGTTTGCTAGGCTGGCAGCTTTGGCAACGAATGCAAGATCGTCAATAAAAGCTAGCCGTTGCACGCCAATCGCTATGTCAAGCTTCTTTTCAGCATTCCTAGTACAGGCCTCGCGGCCCACGAAATCATGTTGAAAGTATATGGCCGCTCCCATGCCAAATGCCGATGCTGATTCCCCCCGTTCGCGGGTATCGTACCGCGCCCAAACGCCCGCATCCTTCAAGCAATTTGCAACCCTTTCACATCCTCTTCTACCAACAACCCAACTCACATGTTCACCCTACCACCACCAATCTACTCCACATCCATCCCCTCCCCGCCCCCTTCTACCTTTCCCTGGCCTCCATCCCCCCTCCTTTCCTTCACAAACCCCACAAACTCGTCGATCACACTCGGCCACGCCCCCTCATCGCTATACCACCCCAGCCCTCCATCTCTCATACTCTCCTCGGCAAACTTGCCCAGCTGTTCCCACATGTCCCGATTGACCCCCCGCTTCCATTTCTGCTCGCAAAACTCGCACCACCAGTCGAGCCAGGGTGTGGAAGCGGAGCGCCAGTCGCGCGCGGGCGGGGTGAAGAGGGTGCGCCAGTTGATGATGGCGGCGTCGAGGGCGACGACTTTAGCAGAGGGGGAGGGGCGTGCGATGAGCCAGGTGTGCTTGTAGATGGCGTGGAAAAGGGGGCTGGAGGAGGGGTGGGCCAGGGAGGCTTTGCGGTTGGCAAGAAGGGCTTTTTGCTTGGGGAGGGTATCGGCTCTGAACGGGTGGCAAGGGCGATTAGTGGGGTTGAATCAAAGGGAGGGAAATGTTGAGGGAAAGACCCACTGCGTAGAGGCCCACCCGTCGATGAAGTTGGCGCGCTTGATTTCGCCCATGATTTCGCATTGCAGGAGCTCCGATGCGATCAGGACGTCGACACCTTCGAGATCGACTCCCACGTCTTGAAAGTAGTGCATGGTGCCTTCAGTGCCAATCGTGTCCGGTTCTTGTTTGTTATCTAGATGGCGAAAGAGTTGGCTTGGGATGGATCCTAATCGAGCGACCACTGATTCTGCCACTGACCTCGATATTTATCGAACAGCTTGCCCAGCGCATTTTTGACGGGAGCGATCTGGGCGGACCCCCCATGTTCGAGGTGACTACGAAATAGGTTACCAACGTGTCGAAGCGCTTGTGGCCGGAGCCTCTGCCAAGTTCCATGCCATCGGGACCTATGTGTAGCATCTTGGGGGCGTGGATTCATGCTAAGTGATGTGAAGTGGTAATCAGAGATGAACGTACTCGTTGATGGCAGCTTCGAGATTCCAGTTGTGCGACTTCAGCACCTGCGAAAAGTCAGAGCAAGATCGGGATTGAAGAAGCACTGGCAGATGCCGGAAGGAGCGAGGCAGGCGAATACTCACACGTGCCGCAGTCTTGCTGTCTGCCTGGGTGAAACTCGTGAATTGGGCAATCGCGTTCTTCTGCGTCGAAGTGTATGCTGGCGGCATGGTTACTTGCGATTCCCTCGAAAGCTCGGTGGGCACGGTGCATAGAGGAGGAGAGGGAGCAGCGATGTGGAGGAGTTGCAGATTATGCAGGACGTAGGGTCGGCGAGTGTGGGGAGGCTGAGACTAGATGTTCGTGTTCAAGATTGACGTAGCAGGCTACAGTCCAAGCGCCAATACACACATCTTGTATAAGGCCAAGACCACGGCACCTGAGTTGCGTCTCAATCCAGGAGGAGATATGTAGTTCTAAAAGACTCACCCGAACGTGCCACTTTGGTATGGAAGTCTTCAGGTCCATCGGAGGGTTCCAGCTTGCGTTTACTCATCCTGGCGTGGTACGACTCAAAAGGTACTCGTGTCTCTGGTCTAGTAGCTGTGCAAAGATACTCAACTAAAAACACGCTTTGGAGGAGCAAGATATAGAGGTACGTGTGTGTAGACTGGGGATGCACTTTGTAGGCTGATGAGTGAAGGAACAGAGTTGCAAGTGTCGTTGCCTACGCTCCTTGTCACCATTGTTTACGTACATTGCGTTCGACCACATGCGGTGATTGCTAGAAAACAGCAATAATAATAGACAATGTGCAATTTGAATGCTAACCGAATACACGAACCATTCGTTGGTATCGAACAATGTACAAAAGTGAAGGACTCCAATAGGTGTTGATCAGTCGCCCATAGGCATTCCCTCCACCTCCTCGCTCAGTGCGCGCCAGTTATCTGCCTGAAGTTCGGTGTACTTTACACGCTCTTGACTCCAGTCCTGGTGTAGGCGACTGACATGGTACTGCGAACTTTGGAAAACCACAAGCTCATCGCGAATACATTCTTTGATGAAAACTCCTCGCGCGTGTTGCTGGACAATGGATTCTTTGTCCTGCCATTGTGTTGCTTAGCACAAAAATGGTCTTTTGGAAAGATTGTCAAACACACCTTGATGATTGCTTCCTCCACCTTTTCAGCTTCGCCAGGTTTCTGGGCGTGCTCGGGCTTGGCTCGAATGGCGGAAAGCTTGTTTTCATTTGCCTGAATCCGCTTCTCAAGCTGGGGGATATTGTCTCGCGCATACCGGTCCCGCCGGTCGAACAGATCTCGCATACTGACTAGGCAGTCTCTTTGCGTTTTCATGTCTTCCAGGACGCCTTCATCCCATGCTTTTGCCTCGTCCTCCAACAACGTCTGACTGGCCGACAGATGCTTGGCGGTGGCATTGAGGCCCTCGTTCAAGAGAGGCACATCGTTCTTGTCAATCGCATACGTATCTGTAGATACTTCGCTTAACGTCTGTAACGCCAATGAAAGTCGCAAGTATTCGGCAGCAATGCCTTCGTTGCGTTTTGCGAGCCGCTCGAGCAGGCTGCAAAGGTTAATGTAGATTTCCGCCGAACGACGGACGCCGGATCGCACGGTATCAAACGTATCTTGCAACGTCGCCGGCAAGGAATCTTCCAGAGTAGGTGGCAGTGTTTTGCCGACGAATTCTTCCTGTACTGAAATCGTTGCTTGCTTTCGCCATACGGCCAATTCCTGCGCCAAAATTAGTTAGTGATTTGAGGAAAGGACGAAAGGCAGCAGACATCTACCGTAGGCACTGTCAAGAACATGACGACCAGCTGCTCCTGACAGAGGACTGGATGTCGCACGAGGGCATTTGCGAAGCGGACAAGACCGCGCCTTCGCTTTTCAAGGAACGAGTTGTCTGCCGCGATGTGATTGCCATTGACTGTGGCGCGATCAGCAAAAGAATGATAAGAGGCCTGTCGAGCTTACTGGCAACCCGCTTCGGCGGCAGTAACGGCAACTGTCTGAATGGATATCTCTTGTGAAGACAATCGAGCAGCCACACAAAATCGCTGTACCTTCGGATTACTTTGCTGTTTCTCCTTACGCTGGCGACCTGATAGTTGCGATGCTGGAACAGAAACGTGCCCTCCTTTTCCGGCAGAGCAGTGATAGTGATGACTTCTTCGGCACCATGGCTTGTTCCCCGGTTTCCAAGGGCCGCTCTTCGAGGTGCTGTACCATCATGAGTCCGCCCGTCTCCTCCACCCGCTGGTCCGCCGAAACCCTCGTTATCTAGACTAGATCCAGCAAAGCCAGTATCCGAGCCAGCCCAGCCCGCTTCTTGCCCACTATTCGTCGACTGGTCAATCGCAGTGCTGGAGCCCATTGTGGTAGAAGCTGGACCCGAGTCACTGATTATGGAATTTGTAGTGAAGGTGCTCGTCGTTCTGTGCGGCTCGGGGTTGGTGCTCCCATTCGCGTGGGCATTTGAGCCATCCATATCCGCATGGCCGTGACCTTTGTGCATGGCTGGGCTACCCCAAGGATCCGTTTCTGGAACTCCGAAAGATTGTTTACGCATGTTGCGTGACGATGAAGGCGGTGCAGCTCCGGAGTTTGCTCGCTTGAATTGCGGCGTTGTGGGGAGTCTATCTTCTTGCGTCGATTCTGCTTGCGACGGCTTCGGAGGGTCTGGCTCTTTGAGATTAGGAAGTTGTGGTTGAGGAAGGTCTATGAACACCATGCGTCAGCCATCAACTGCGATTATTTTATCCAACGACCTCGAACGACGTACTCTTCCTTCGCTCGTCCACACTGTCCAGAGTAACGTCTTCTCCTTCCTGAGCCAAGCCCACTAAAGCGACGAGCACGTTGAATTCGCCGCGCCCAAGGCCAGCAGTCGATTCTTGGCCGGCAGGAACAACCAAAGTCAATATCTTCTGCTGCTCTTCAGACGATATGTGAGTGTTCTGCAGCAGCCTTTTCACACCTGTCAAGCCAACACCTCCGGCAACTCTATGACTAGAATTGAGGAGCGTGTCGTAAGCGTCGATGTAGCTCTCGGGAACGTTTGTGGCGGGCAAGAGCGTCTTCACAAGATCCCCTCGCGCTGCCTTTTTCGGAGTTGGGAAGCTCCAGGGCGACTCGCCACTGTCGCCGTCGTCAGCGAAAAGTCCTGAGCCGGGTTTTGCAGCGGGCGTCGTTGCGCCGTCATCGAAGAGCGATTGCTTGGATTGGGAAGGTGCACTGGCCGGCTCGTCCCCAAAGAGCGACATTACGGGCGCCGAGTGGGTTGGCAAATCAGATTGCTACCCTGCTGAGTTTCTGCCTCACAGGCGCAACTTGGACCGAGAGGGCGATCACAGAACGGGTACGTAGAAGGTTATCGAGCTCTCACGCCAAGCTGGACTGCATTGCCGGGAAGAGCAATTGGGATCCAAGCTCGGACGTGCTGCCAACCAGCGCCACGCCTGTTTTGGTCCTGCTCCACGGGCAGGGATAACGGGGACATATCGTCATCACCAGCATCCAATCGTGGAGTTTGTGGCGTAAGCGTGCTAACAACTTTTATACACTCAGAAACGTCGAGGACATACATATCCATGCCTATACAAGAGCCATCATGAGCCACTCATATCCCCTGTGGATATTGCTCGTTCCGTTCCGCTCCGGACGCCACTTCAGATACAATAGATCTCCCCATTCCTCTACCAATCCGATTTGCCTCCGGACAGACTCCACGCTATGCATCCCAAGCCCCAAATCACTCGCAACGCCAATCTCAGCTCTCAACTAATGCTAAGTCCCCAAACGCCATTTTGTATACAAGTTGGTGGTCCTAGAATTGTCCGCCAAGGGAGTGACAACGCCCAAAAAGTAGGCAGTACCAAGCAAGGAGCGGCCGTCCTGGATTTTGGTCACGACGGACTATTGCTTGGCCTGCCTTCGCTCGTCTCTAGATGGCCTAAAACGCTGTTGTCCGTTGCAGTACTTGCAACTACGTGAGGCATCCGCGTCTGCCACGCCGCAACGGCCTCCCCGCTTCCTGATGGTAGATGCTGCCGAGGATTCGTGCTTTCCGCTGGATGCGTCGGCGGTGAAAGATCCTCCTGTTCGGGATGGTCGGCGCCTCCGACTCCACCCGATGGTGAGTCCGCACTCGGGCTATAGTTGCGTTCACTGCTAGAGTCATTGAGCGGTAGAGATCCAGGAGACCACGTCCGTCCCCGCGGCTGCGCGGGAATGATGGTGACCGGCAATTCAATCTCTGTCTGACGTCCATTCGTTTTGTCCCGCCATCTCTCCGTGCTGGCCGTGGCTAGTGAAGCAAGCTTCGACATTACGTGCCATCGTGGGGAGTACTCATTGCTCTCCGCCTGTGGACGATTGGAAGCGTGATTCTCCATGGCCATACGAACCTCTGGAGGCGGCGTATCTCTTCTTCGTTTGAACTGATTCGCGATTGCTTGCCAACGTAAGTTGGCGCCTCGGCGGATTGCGGCAGTGCTGAAGTCTTTACCGTCATTCCCTCTGTTTGCAGGAGCTTCGTTTGCATCCTCTTTCTCGTACACGATCCCACCACCATCATGCTTGGAACTGTCCGTGGAATCGGCGGTATTGGCACGAACAAGAGGTGAAGGCGCGCTCACCGGATGATAGTGCACGGCGTACACAGTGCTGGCTGCACTTGTCGTGTCTTCACAGCTGATCGGCGAGGCTACAGCAGTCGACGGTCTGACTTCGCCCCTGTTGTCCTGGCCTGGCATTATCAACGGTTTGTTGGACGAATGGCTGGATGGATGCTCCCGTGTGTCCTGTTGCGTGAACTGCGGATGCAGGCGAGACCCTGCAATACGATGCGCAATATTGGTCAACCCATGCGCCCTGACACCGGACGTATAGGGGTTTGACGTCTTGAATTCCTGGCTAGGTAGTTTTCCGATGCTGGGATCGCCTCCCTGGTCTGGGTGGTTGACTTCGGATGAGGGGGTTACATCCAGCATCTCATCGCCGTCGAAGATTTCTCTGCCGAGGATGCCATCTTTCTTCTCTTCACGCTCGAGCGCTTCAATGCGTTCCACCCATTCCCAGACCAGTACACTGGCAGCTGCGGCACCGACCCAACGAAAATAGTCCCCCCACCCGTCGACATCGGGCTGAGCGATATCCGTTACGAAGAACACCACGGGCGTCAGTACAGCAACCAAAGACAGTAACGCCACTAGGCAAATGTTCTTCATCTTTGGGTGGTAAAAAGCGTATCGCCGCTTGGTAGCAACGTAGAAGAGGACCCAGGCGCCGTAGAGTAGCTCGAGAGCCAACTGAAATAGATAACTCAGCGCCGGTATGGCATTTGCAAAGTCTCGCGGCCGGTCTGTTGAGTTGACCATGAAGCTATTGAGGCAACTGAAAACGGTGTCAAGGACAATGAGGGCGAATCCGATCCATTTGATCAGGACCTTTTCCTTGTGGCGAGGAAATAACCGTATCAACGTCTGAACTTGCGCCAGCCACAGGAAAATGTCCGAAATCACCTGAGTGATCCGAATTTCCATGCCTCCAGCCACTTCAGCCCGCATCGCCGATGCGTTCATGACGCCGGTATTGTATTGTCTTTCAGCAACTTTGAACGTGTCCGACGTAGCCAGTGTCAGCGATATGGCGACCGTCAGCGCAGCTACTTTCTGCAGCCATGGCCGAGAACCAACCCCTACGATTGATGTGCTTCTTGACGATGCTCCGGCAATGATGCCACCACCACCCAGACCTCTACTGCCCCCAGCCGGTCCACCAACGAAGAACGTCCGGGGCGTGATCACAAGCATGATAACGAGCATCCAACTGATCACGGTCGCGGCGGCAATGGCATAGACTTGTGGAGTAGTGGAGGCATAGAAAGGTTCAGCGGAAGTCGTCTTATTCGCTACGCTTTGAGCATTGAAGTCCCAGACGTAGCTTCCGGTGCATTCTGGCTGGAAAGTGATGTCCGTCGTCAAGGTAGACGTAGTCGTACCTTGGTCAATGACTCGGTGAGCGGGAAGAGTGAATGGGGTACATTGCTATGAATTCACGATTTAGACTTCGGCCCGGGCGTTCATATCTGTGGTGACGGATCTTACTTGAGCAATGGGAGTGGTCGTCGACGGCCGGGTATTCCACAGTTGCCGTTTATCAATATCGGACATGCCTTCCTCTCCGTCGGATTGTGATGGTAGTCGAATTCGAGACGCGCGCTCAGGCAATTGCAAGAGGACATTGGCGGATCATGATAGATCTCCGGAAGGTCGCCGGACAAAACTCAACAGAAAGTTACAGTAAGTAAGCTGGCCTAAGTCGGGCAGACCCTTTCTGTAATACTTGCAGTGACGAGCGAAAGCATGGACGCCCGGCTGAATCGCTCGGAGTCTCGAATGGGTCTTCCACGGGATGAATCTGATTGGTTGGTTCAACGTCCGCCGGCTATTCATCTCAACTTCACCTGATGGAACAAGAAGTACTGCAAACCCCGTTTCATGCACAGAAGGCTTCCAGCGAGAACCCTGCGCTTTCGGAATGTAAGCGTTGATTGCCGCAGCTCTCGTTTCTTGTGCGGTATTCTGGCTTTTCGTGATCCTCACGATCAGCGTGCACCACATCCATCGGCATCGCAGTACACGAGCAGCAGGATCTAGAAATCAGAAGGTATGATTTCACAGCTCAGATGAATATGTGAATTCCATTTCGGAAGCATTCCATCATAGACTAAAGGATTTCTGTTTAGTAGCATTGCATTGTGCTGCGGTCAATGCCGTTCTAAATCATCATTGCCAAAAGACATTCGTTGGAATGGGAAAGAAAGCAAGAATCTTTAGCAATTTGAAAGAGTATCTCAATTTTTGTTCCGTTTCATGTACTTGCGGTAATGAAAGTCCTGCCATATGGCACAATCTATGCTCTCCGAGTCGTTGGCCATTCAGTAAGAAATCGACGTGAAATCGGTTACTGGCCTTTCCTTAAATTTGCTCCGATGTACCGTTAGGTGAATGTTCATCTCATAAAATGGAGACATTGAGGTTCGCTATGCGATATGCGATGTTTACGCGTTGGCGTCAATCTCGCGCTCATCATCACCGCCACGCTCGCAATCACATTGCAACACACGACAACACCGTCGCACAACCGAAACCGCAACATAGCCGGCACAACAACCGCTTAATAACGGCACAACATCAGCGAGCTGACGCTAGCGGCGCACAAGCTCAAAAGGCCGTTCTCTGTCCGGCCTTGCTCTTTTCTTCTTCTTCTCCATACACTGGGATTGTCAGGAGCTCCCGCGTCAGTGAGCTTGCTCACGGGCTGCCAGATCCTCTTTCCCTATGGTCGCTCATGGCTCTGTGTGTTGATCATATGCGTCCTTGTGGCTGCCACATCCACACAGAGTTTAAAATGTCAACCAGGAGGCCTTGCTGTCTCCAAAGAATTTTTTGCACCCCCCAAAACCTTGTCGCTCGCGACCCCTTTTTTTTTTTTTTCATCATGATTTGTGCCTTGCGCACGAGCTTGAGGAAGAACATCTAGCCTTCAGCAGTGAGACTGCGTGATCCCGTCATCGCCGTCGTCGTTGCGTTCGTTGTTGATAGAGCTTGAGGGTATGTTGTCGCAGTCCAATGGTAGGAGGAAATGGTACTCGAATCATATTTCATCGAATAGGTTGACTCTGGGAGCGCACATCTTATTGTATAATTTCTCTACAGCTCGCTTGATGCCTGTCCTCATGGTCATCCCCACACGCTCGTCCATCTCTTGGCCTCGTACTCGAGAGCACACCTGTTTAGTGAGCGCAAGATCCACGCTCGTCTCCCCTCCCTCTATTCATCGATGGCATATGTGCCTTCTGAGTGAAACGCTTGTTCGAACTATTGACGAGCCTTGAATCGGCTACGCTTATTGTTGATCAGCAATAGTAAATCGTAACTCATGACCGAACAATCATTGGACAGTGAACCTGAGGCCATACTATGGGATTTGGAAGCGATGATTCACTTGTTCGACTTGTGAACGGGTCGGCATTTGTATCACTTGCTAATGATAGGGTTTACAGTCCTTATATTATCATCAGATACGCCCAAACAGAGAGACAGGCTACCGTCATTCAAACTGGGTCTTCACAATCACGAATTCCGCAAATATCACCAAAGGTCCTCGAACAGATTGGCTTGTTTCAATTCATACGATACGGACACGTCTGCTCTACCTGCTATCCGCCCGCGAAATGACAGATTTCCCTTGATTCCCCGTTCCTCCGATCCAGAACCTCATGGAACATTGCAAAAGATCAACACCACAAGCACAGATTCACCAGCCAACAATATGAAAATAAAGATCCAAAGAAAGAGAGAAAGTACAAAGTCGGACGCATTTAAGAATATAAGCACAGTCGGCTGCTATAACGAAGTATGTACGTTAGCCACGACGTGCAACTGAGGAGTGGCCACCGACGTCATGGAGGTCTTCAGAGAAAATTTCCAGCAGGAAATTGAGTCAGAGAAAAAAGCCATTTCCAGTGGAAAGCAAAACCGTTAATATTTAAATTGTCCATTCATACTTTTCCCCACATGCAAAAGGTGCAGTGACGAACGCCAAATGAAGCAAAAAACGTGCATCTGCGATAGGGCAAATTTTGTAATCTCTTCCCGCACAGTCGCCAAAGTCCGTAAATCATGTTACTCGTCTTTCATTGCGAGCCAAATCTACAAATCGAGGAGATCGATTCGTATCATAAGCTCATCAGCAGGAGGATTAGATGGCAGGGATTGCATTTGGAATTGGTAGATATTGTGAAGAGCTCGGCGTTGTGGGGATACAACTCTTTTACGTCGAAAGCGGCGCTGATACGGACGCTTCGATTCGTTGGTCCATATGTCTAGACTGGTACTCGAGAGCGCGGGCCATGACATGAGCAACTATTCGTGAAACGTTAGCATGATCAAGTAGTGCAGGATTGGAAAATCGAGAGGATTTACCTGGCCAAACAGGATATCGCTCGACCATGACTGCAGTGACCGATAATATCTTGCTGCCGTATCCTCCTTTAAGCACGCTTGGCATGCCATTGATAGGGTTGATAGGTGCATTCGGGTCCACCATCTCGTAAGCCTTTTGAGGAACGACCTTGGCTTCGACACTGTCCAGCCAATTCTTGATTTTGCCCATCAGGTTGCAGTCTTCATCGTCGAGAAGCATGATGCCAGGAACTTCGGAGAAGCTGATGTTGTCTCGGCCCAGGATTCCCAAATACCGTCCAACACGCTCTTGTACTGTGGAGACCCACTCGGCCAGGATCTGAGCGCAGTCAAAGGTGCACATGGCCGATTGGATGGGTAGTTCGCGAGATGTCAGGTCAGCAAAGGAAATGCCCATGCCGTCTGCCATTGTAAGGGAGTCAGCAGCATACCATGCTGCTTTGCGGAGATGCCGTTCGCGCTTCGAAGATTGCCCAGACGGTGGCGGTGGAGGAGCTGCAATGTGGGGGTTAGCAGGTGTTGGTGTGGTCAAATTCGAAGTGGTATTAGCGTTTGGTGAACCGTTTGGCGTGCCGGTCGTCGCATTCTGATCTGTCGACATCGAAGGCGAGTACTCGGCATGCTGGACAAAGTCATGCCCACAAGCCAACTCTTCGGACATTTGTTCAAAGTCGCGGGCAAAGAATGCCTCTTTCGATCTGCCCATGCTAACATGCAGCCGCACAAAGGCAAGGTCGAGGAGAGGTATGCTGTCGGCAGAAAGCGTACCGTGTTGATTTGGCCGGTGGATGGCGCGATACGGATTGGCGGCCCAAGCAGCTTGCCAAGCTTTGAGGGCGGGTTCAATGTGCGCTAGCATCGAGTCCGTCTCCTCGGTGGTCCACTGCCGTCCGTGATGTCGCGATCTGGTTTCCCAGATGTAGTTGTGCAGAGCATTGATTAAAACCAGGCAGCCAAAAGTACTCGGCTTCAAATCACTCTGTGGCAGCTCTTCCAAAGGCACGCTCGATCCCACTCGCTGGCTATAGGGTGAAGACATGTATGGATCGCTCGAAGGCCGTTGGCTAGCTGTAAGCAAAGTACTCAATGCACTCGCAAAGGGTATCGGGTTCTGCTGAGCGTTGAGGCCACCCAAATCAGCCCAGGCCTGTGCAGAATCGGCACACCACAAGTCTTCTTCGCAAGGTAAATCCAGCATGATTTCAGAATTCATGATTGCTGGAGTGGAGTTATATGCAATCACCAATATACTAGATAGATTGAATAAGGCGAACAAGGTTCTCTTTCTTTCTTCCTTTGCTTTCCAAGCCAACCACTGAGCGTTCAAATCGAGCACATTGGCCTGCTGTTGATCGTTCGAAGCTCCGTTTTCCGTCATATCGACATCTTCTGCGCCATTCTGTTGCAATGGCATACCGATATCTTCGTCAGTCGCTGGAACTGGTACATTAGCTGCCTTTGCTAGGCTCACCAGAGCTGCGCAATGCGTGCTTGCAATGTCTGCAGCGACTTTGTCGCCCGCATTGTGACCGTAAATGATATTCAGCATCATGGCTTGCACTAGCCACAGTGGCGTATGATGGCTCGAAGTCTCGGCGGAAACGTGGGCCCCATTGGCGTTCGCTGCGGCGGAAACGTCGATACGTCGTCTCTCTTCAAGATAACTCGAAATCAACCTCTTTGCGGATTCAAACAGCTCTTTTGACGATTTTTGATCGAATTCGTACAAAGCTCCAATCGCAGCCATGGCGAGAATGAGACAGCCACCTCCGCCAACGATGCCCATCTGATTGATCCCATTATGAACGCTTGCAGCTCTTAAGCTAGTCGTGAATTCGGCGCTATCGAATGAAAGTGTCGGTATATGTAAAAAGGGAAAATGAGGATGGAAATAAGATATGTAGGCGCTGACGAAGCGCTGGAGATCTGACGTACTGGGAAAGTTGGAATTGCCAGTACCCTGCGAACGAGGACCAAAGCTGGGAGACAAGGGTGAACTAACCGCTGGCTGAGAATACTTGCGAGGACCAAAACCGGTGTGCTGAGATAGGCTGGACAACAGTGCTTGACGAGTCGCCTCAGTAATCGAGTCAGTAGATACGGAGGTGACCGAGCTGTGGCGCGCACTGCCATTAATCGAAGATGAAGTTCCGCTGGGACTTTCCGAACTGAAGTTCGACGGAGCGTTAAAATAGTGCGGCTGCAAATTTGGCATGACAGAATTCACTTCGTTCATCATATTCTGCTGGGACTGAGGGAAATAAGCCTCTCCTCCAGTTGGGGTCTGTAGGGACTTAGGCGATAGCGGACCAGACGCGGGGACAAAGCCTCCCAATGCTGCCCCTATACTGTCCATGGAGAAATGGGTAGGGGCCATGACACTTTGTGGCATTGTTCCATTCGACCACAGAGGAGCACTCGTGACCATGGCCTTGTTCGAACCGTCCATCATGATCTCGCTGAATCCACTCTGACTGGCTGTGCTTATTACTGATGGAGGCGATGGCTCATCTACGGCTTGCTCATTGGTACCGCCAAAAGTCATCTGAGCATCGAAACCTCGCATCCACTCGAAATTATCTTCATCTTCGATGGCTGGCACACCCTGAGGAAATTGAGGAAACTGATCCATGGGCGATATAGGAGTGCCTAACGAATCACCAAAGTGAAGTTGTGCGGGATTTATCGTCGAAGCTGATCCGGGACTGAACATCTGGTCGACATCAAAGCCGCCCATACCACCAAAGGGCGGCGCGGTCCGGAGCGAGTTATGGACATCCGCGTTGATTGCATTGGTGTCCAACCGCGGAAGATTTGGGAAAGTCGGATGGTGACTGATTGTGTTAGACATTCCCCTGTAATCAAACCCTCCAGGGCCAGGAAGACCGTTGAGGCTTGGATGATGTGCATGTCCTCCTTGGAAAGCTAGATTCCTGCCAAAAGATGGGTTTCCGGAGGCTAGTAAACCGATTGCACCACCATCGATGTGACTGATGGTAGCAGCCCTTGGCCTCATACCTGCAGCACCTACACCACCAGAGCCTCCAACGGCGTTGTTTGCAACCGAGTTTTTACGAACGCGGCCAGCACCATTGGCAGGCATGCCACTCGTGCTTTCTCTCCTTCCACTTCGGGGGCGAGAGGGCGTCGTAGTCATATGTAGTTTCTGCTGGTGCCGAAGCAGCAAATCGCGACGTGCAAAACATCTTGTACACTCTTGACATTCGAAAGGCTTCTCTTTAGTATGAGATCGCTCGTGCCTCTTCAAGTGTTCCAGCCGTGCAAAGGACCTGCCACACGTGCCACAGACATGTGGGCGAGGTTTGTCGGTTTTAGGAGGAGGAAAATTTGCGGAAGAGTTTTGGGAAACTGCTGGTTTTGAGTTTGCTGGGCGCCCTGGCGAACATCTGTGTTAGCAGCTGATAACATTACGTATTGGCACCACAAGGTCAGGTGGGATATCGTTGTTGGAACCTACCATTGGCAGATTCAGATCGGGTATTGCCCGCAGTAGGACTATCATGTGTGTCTGGAGGGCTCAGCTCAGCCGACTGAGAGTTGGCGGCATCGGACAACATGCTTCGCTGGTGGATTCCTTGAGATGTAGTACTAAGAGAGTCCGAAGAGGGTCGATGAGACCTCGGCGCTGACCACAAGCTAGTATAATGGGAGCCGTGTAGAAGATATACAAGTTTTTAGGGGTCCTGATATTGAATGTACATGTGGTCTAAGTATAAACAACAAAGGTGCTGAGAGGTCGTAGCAGGTCTTGTGACGGGCACAAGCTCTTGCAGCGGAGCGAAATCTACGATGATGGAAGGGTCACCATGTAAAAATACTCCAAAATGTGATAAGCTGTGAGTTGCGTCAGTCTGGAGATCATAGTCACGAGCCAAAAAGCAATTGGCACAAAGAAACATACGTTGAAGCTCAATCAAACGAGAGACCAGGTAATGATGCTGGGGTATAATAAAAGCAAAGGCGCAGGAGCGCTGACTTGTATGCAAATGCCTCCGAAAGAAGTCAAATATCTTACAAGAGCCTCCCAGATAGCCACGAGAAGGGCGGAATCTGCACCAGCACGACAGAGCTCCGACGGTTCCTTCTGAACAAGCCGGCTTGACGTCGACTATCAAGTTCTCCGAACCTATGGGACGACCAAACAATCCGGCCAGTGCCCAACCGACAGCGTAATCCGATAGGAGTGGGCCTGGTCAATGGCAATTGCTGAAGAGGCTGTTGCAAATGTTCGGACGAGACGAACAATTGGAGGTGCGGCAAAGGTCAGGATGAAAAGTCAATTCGAAGTACAGTGCAAAGCAGTGGCGCTCTATGGGTACCAGTGATGCAGTGCTCGCGCACCAGTCGCCGACGCCACCTAGCGTAGCCACAGAATCGTCCCGGCGTTTCGACGTTACCAGACGAGACTGCAGTGGCAACGTTTGGAAAGATTGGATTTGCTTGTCAACCCAAGGGGAGCTTTGAATGGCGTCAAAGGACTGCGACGGAACGGTTACGGAGGCGAGCTCTTCCCGCCACGAGAAGAATTGGTTGGTCGGAGGCAGTAGGCCGGGCTAAGGAAACCTGGAGAGCGCTGGAGCTGGGGCGATTGGGCGCGATGGGGGTGGGCAGGGCCTAAGCCTGGGCAGGGAAGGCAGATTGGCAGAAGGGTCTGCCTGCTTAGGCGTTACGGGAGAAATTGGGACTCTGGAGCAAGCGCGCTCTCTCGAGCCAGGACCCCAGCCGGACGGTTGTTGAAAAGGTCGATGGCGGAGGTGCAGCATGACAATGGCTCGACAGGCCAAAGATCATCATATTGTGGAGCGTGGACGAGACGAATACGTTGTCGATGGCTAGGGACACGCCGAGACGGGCTGGTGCTTAAGCATCTGGGGCATTAGAGCATCCGCAGCATAAAGGAAAGGGTAACTTTGACGCCGCGCATGCAGAGGCAGCAGACACGCGATTGGCCTGGCAGCGCCCCCAGTGCAGCTGGTGCTGGGATCACCAGGTGCGAGCAACCCTGAGCTTTCGGCACCCTGACCCAGCAGCGCCCTAGACGGCCGCCACAGCTCGACTTTTCCGACCACACGCCTGCTCGGCAGACAGAGATCTGGGTTGAGGGAACGGGCGCGCGAACGGCCATGTACATCTACACCGGCCAGGCAGGCCGTCCACCATCACCACCGCTCTCCCCAGATTCTCCTCCAACGGCAGCGTCGTAGCCACCGGGTACGTCTACCTGATGGCCCCGATCTCGATCCTGCAGCCTCCTTTCCGCCCGCCGTCACGCTGCCGCTGCTGACGGCTAGGCCGGAATCGCTCGTCCGCTGCGGCAATGGCAAGCCCTGGCATCTATCGATAGGGTACTCGGCACACCTGCTCGACGCTCTATGCGGCCGAGGATGAGGTGACGACGGTTTGGCTGAGGGCCGCTGGGAAGGTCGCGCTCCGAGCCCGTCGCGACAGGTCTGCCGTACCGTAGTCAGCTGACACGGCACTGAAGCTCAGGTCCGGTGCCCCCGTTTCGAGTGATTCGCGCTTCGCTCTGCAAAGGCTCCAGATGGCGGGTTGCGCTGATCCCACTTCGAACTCACGAGAAAAGCAACTTCTCTTGCCTCGATCGGGAAGGCTGCACGAGGGTGGCATCTGGGCGCCGTACGTAACCGCGTACATTTCATTTAAAACGAACTGCGCGCCTGCGTGCAATAAAGGCCGACATCGACTTTGACGAAGCATGGCCGATCGCCGAAATTTGCCAAGCGCGTCCAATACCCAAAGACCCAGGACGCAAGCAGGCACTAGCCGTCTGCAGGCCATCCCCGTTCACGCAGGTGATGGCACGGCCGCCACGCTTGTCCGCTGCAACCGCCGTTAGCATCGCCACTTTTCTCCTCGACCCGTTTCCAGAAGACTTGTCAGAGCCTCCAAATCTTCATCATCTGCGACACCGCGACGCAGCCCGAGACGAGAGCCAAAACCTGTTGGCGCGCGTCCTCGGCCGGCATAAGGCTGTCGCGTAAATCTGGGGTTAGCCCGTCGTGGGGAATCCTCTCACCACATCTGCCGCGGACCAGCACGGCACGTCTAGCCGGGAGGCGTTGCATGGGCCGCTTTCTTAGGGGCTCCCTTGACCCCAAAGCAGTCCCCGTACACACGTCACGCCAGGAGGCCAGCGCTGTTCATGGCCAGCGCTCAATGGTCCGGACTTAGCTTCGCCTGCGCCAGAAAATCTGGGGATGGTCATGCGCGTGTGCGCGCAGCTCGGCACGCTAAGGTTTCCTGTCGCCTTGACTAGCCCTGCCCAGAGCTCTGCCGTCCTATTGCCCGTCCCCGAAGGATTTGCGGCAATAACCATTCATTTCGAAACTAAATGGGAGTGTCGATAGAGCAATGCACTTGTGATTCACTATCTGCACATGAGTGCATTGCCGTACTGAGGGAGCGGCTTTGCTCTCCTAGCCAGTAATCTATCGCTCTCCAATTGAGGTCGCCGTCGTCTGGCCCTGTGGCCGTGAACGCATTCACCGTGCAGACGCAGCGAATACCAAAAGAGCGTACCGCTGTACGGAGCTATTTGGTCTGCTCGGTTTGGACTGCACCCGAAAACTGCTGCATTGTGGGCATAGCACCAACCCGTCATACTCGTGTCCTATCATCAGCCTTTATGCAGTTTGCCGGCTGACCAGTGCTTGGGCCAATACGAACCTCGCTCCACTAAGCCCAGTCCCGTTTCTCGTCTCTTTTGCTTTGCCTGTCGCACGGGTCGAAACATGAATTGGCGCAGTCTGACACCTTGTTTGGCACTGGGCTGCGGCATAGGCCTTGGCGATATAGCAAACGGTCGACTTGTGTTGACGTAAATTTTGGGGTCTGCCTCTGGGTCGAGCTCAAGGTTCACTACCGCGGTCCAGAGGCTATGCATCATCCCCTTCCCCTGCGATGCAGTCTGGGATAGCGGAAGACAGGCTTCATTCCATCATCGCGCATAGGAGCCGCATAGGGTGACCAACAAGCTTAACGACCTACCTATCTTGACTATCGGATAGCTGGTGCTTGTCGTCGTCCACACAGCTTCAGACAATTATCACCGTCATACAATTTCCGTGCCATTGATCCTGGCCTGACGCACATGAATGTATAGGTTGACTGATGTCGCAGAACGGTCTGGTGTAAATTGCGTCGGCAAAAAGCAGCGAGCGCCCAGCTTATCCTGCCGCTCGCTCTCATGCCCGTAAAGCGGATGCCCGCATCGAGCTGCTTCACCTAATCCAAGGCAACATAACTCAAGAAGCTGTCCCCGTTGCACGGCTTTCGTCATGCCGTCCAGCGTGCGGCTCCTCCAAGCTGCACCCCGTCCGCTCGCCCACGGCCGCGAGACGGAGCGATCACGCAAGATGGAGGCAGGGCGTCTAATTTTACTTGCTCGAAGGTGCAATGCTGCATCAACATCCCACTTCGCGTCGCACTGCCTGCCCCTCTTACCGCTCGCGGACTAGGCACAACGCATGATCGTCGGGGCTCTGCGTTTTTTGCGGGGACGGCCAACGTTCGGCGGTTCGGCGGTTCGCTAGGAACCATAGCTTAGGGTAGATAGTGAGGTCGTCTCGCTTTCGATACGTACCTCCACGACTCGCTTCTGGGCACCAACGAATTTTCATCTTCTCGAAGAGCGCTTCTCTCGCTCAAGAGCCTGGCACGAACCTGACGCTACAATGCACCGTCCAGTACCCGTCTGCTGCTGTGGATACTGCAAGGCGACTGACGGTAGGACCTACCTCGACGGTATTAGAGGCAAGCCAGCAAGCCGTGCATGCTCTTCTGTTGGGGCCGCTATTGAGTGGGTCTCTTACCTATCAACGTGACCTTCAAAAGAAGGGCCAAGCAACGTTTGCAATGCTCCTGTCCGTGTCTGATGCGTCAAAGAGTTATAGTGCTGACGGCGGCATGACGGATGTGAGATGGCCTTGCATGCTCCTCCGTAGGTACGCGCATCGAGGATTAAGAGTTGGCTAAGGTCAGGGCCAAAACTCATCAACATGCGGCACCTTTTTCGGTCCGCGGAACCAGAACTTTCTATACCTAAAAACGCCGTGCTTTGATTTGGCCAAGTCGTTTTCATTTGTCATCCATCGTCGACAACGTACTGGGCTAAGAGACTAGGAGAGATTGTCCGCATCCTTTCGTACAGACTTATTTGGTATGCATCTACCCCAAGTCTTTGGTACCACCCATTGCATCAAAGGAAAAAATTCAACACACTTACTGAACACGTTTCAATCTGACCGTCTGTGTGTACGATTCATATGGCGTTCAATTTGACTCTTCGTCGATCTTAATACTGATGAGAAAGCTTTTGCCACTCTTTGCCCTGACGGTGTTCAATAACGGAAACCTACGTACCCATGTATGGGGCTCTTCCGTCGCCGCTGATGCGTTTCTCAAGTTCCACAGCAGACTTCATCTGGCAGTCCACATGCTCTGGGCCCTTGCTGTTCTCCAATCATGCTCATTTCCACAAATGACACGCTTCTCGGCTGTGCTTCCATCTGGGCATGTTCGCCGGTCTCTGACATCTGGCACAGAGCTGCACGAATTGTGACATAGCATGAACCTATCCCGAAGGCTTAGCGAATCGTTAGTTGGTCTTCCTCCGCGTTTCTTGGTACTCGGCTGTCCCGCCACATGATGTGCATTGCCTAGATATGCAATGTGCAGAAAGCCGAACGCATAGGTGACGATACTATGAGCGGACCCGAAGCCCTTTTATGGAAGTCACGCGGCAAGGTATGCGATGACGAGCGCATGTTTCGTAAACTGGTGGTACTCACTGGGCTGCGTAGCCCAAAGATCGGAGGTCTTGAAATTTCATTAGATATTGTAGAAGTAGAGTGAAAACTTGAACCAACGGTGATCTCCACCACTTGTACCTCCTTAGAATGTGGTCAAGAGCCATCGTTGACAAGTAGCAAAAAGCGAGAAGTAGATCTCTGTCGTCATCCAATGCGCTGCTTTGTAAGGCTCAGTTGCGCTTCTCCATGTGCCCGGGCACCAAGTTTGGCACCACCAAAGCATGCGAGCTCCACCAATAAGTCTCTGGCTTTGGGCAGGTGCTGGAGATAGCATGTAGGCAAACGCGTTCAAACAAAAGCCCGGCATTAGCGGAGCTATAGGCGTAGCTGACCTGTGCTACCGCTGAGCTATTATCACATACTATCATTGTAAATGACATAAATAGCAAAGCTAGATGGCCCCTCATAGAATGCTCTCCGTTCATAACCCGTCCGTGTGCGCCGTTGGACATGAAGGACCACGACCAGACCTGGCCAATGCAATGCAGACCGTTGACGCCTTATTCAAATAGACCATTTTCAGGTTACAAAAACAGCTGAAACATCTGCTTCGGCCCCGACACCTTCTTGTTGCACCCCTCGACGACGCACGAGGTAAAGTTCTGCTTGGCTTTACCCTTACCCTTGTCGGCAGGCTCTTTACCTTTTTTCTTGGCGCTACCACGCCCATGAGCACATGCTCCGCAGTAAACCTATTTGTACTCGTCAGCAGCCGCATTACACTCAACACGAGCAAATGGTTTAGAAAAGAAAAGAAAAGAAAAAGGAAGAAGACAGAACAGAGGTGGGTGAAAAGAGAGGGGACCACTGACATGCCCACACGCCTTCACAATCCACACCTGGCACTTCACATCCCCTTCCCCCGCCCCCAACTCGTCCTCACACAGCGGACACACCAACACATCCTCCTCCAGCGGACTCCTCGTGAATCCCTCGCGCGCCTCCGCCGGCGGCGAAGGCGCCTTCATCGCTCCCCTTGCTCGCCCGACACCCGTGTTCCCCCCGTTCCGCCCGCGGCCGTCACCGCCGGCAATGCCGAGATCGAAAGCGACGACCTGGAAGTCCTCGGGCGAGATGGTGACGCCGATGTGGTCCAAGGGGCCGTCTGGGCCAGGGGTGGGCGGGCGGATGCCGATATAGGCTGCCGTGGTGCTACCGGTCGCGGTGGTAGTGCGATGGGGGTTTGTGATAAAACCGGTGGTGGGATGTACGGCGCGGCTTCCGCCATGCGACGACGATGACGACGCTGATGACGGGAACAGCGAGGAGCGGAGGCCGGCGAGGCTTTGGACGTGGCGACGTAGATGGGCACTGGGACGATTATGGGCTTCGCGGTTGAGGATGGCAAGGGCCTGGTCACGGGGCTGATATAAGTGATCGTGGATATGATAGGGGAGTTCGAGGGGTGGGGGAGGGACGAGGGTGCGTTCCGCGGCATGGTTAACGTCGGTGCGATTGAGTATTTGGCGGGAGGAGAGGAACTCAACTTCGGGTGAGGGTGGGCGCGGCCCGGCGGGGTGCTGCGGCGGGGTGTCGTCCTGGGTGAGGTCGATGGCGTAGGGCTGGTTCGGGGGTGACGGTTGTTGCTGTTGTGCTGGCAAGTCATCTACAACTATGATGTCTCGGTCGAAGCGAGGGGGCCTCGTGGCACGTGAAGTAGAAGCATCGTTGTAGTTAGAGGAGTTTCGAGTTAGTTGCGGTGGAGTGTCGTCCGTGAGGTCTATTACTGTCTCCGGACGATTGGAGGAGCGCGCTGGTCGTCTGTAGTCTAACCCGTCTCCAGGGAATCTGATGTTGTCGAGCGACGGAAAATGAGTCCGAGGTGCCGGGGCAGAGGGTGATGACGACTCGTTCGAGGACGACGGCACTTCGCTTGGCCTACGAGCGGGCACATATGGAGAGCTGCCGCTATGACTACTCGACATCTGCGCAAAGTTTCTCTGGCAAAGGTGTAAGCATCGCTTCAAGCTGGATTTTGACTGCCGGAGCAGAGGGCTTGTCTCACCTTTCGACTGAACGGAGTTTGCGTGTAGCCAAAGGGCAGGCTACTACTCGCCATAGTCTCCAAGTCAGAAGGCAGCGAAGACGCAGGGTCCGAATGGCAACGCTCGAGAAGTGATTCGGACGTTGGTGTGGCGAGATGGTGTTGGCGCTGGGGGGAAGTCGGAGCGCTTGAATGATTGTCGTCGGGGGCCATAGCGGCAGTGGGTGCTTTTTCGGCAAAGCAGCAGCTTCAACTATCACTTCCTATGTTACTTCCACGGTCCACCTATCACCCGCTCCGCATGCGAGATATTCTATTCACGAGGGAGCCGTGGCCCATGACGATCAAGTATGCGTCAGACTCGAGGATTTAGTGACTTTCATTATACTCTACTATCGTACAAGCCAAGAAAGAAACATCACGGACCAGCCCGCGCTCCGGGCTTGCAAAAGAATCCTCAATGCCCTCGAATTACCCTCTTCACTCCTCTTTCAGCACGCTTACTGTACCATCAATACCCAGAACGACCAGTGACTGTGCTTGTGAACCCCACTGCACTGCAGATGCTGGAATCGCTTTTCGAAATGGCTCAGACCAATTCTTCGAAGATTTGGCATAATGAAGTACTGTCACAGAGCCAGGGCCCGCGGCAGCCAGAAACTGTCCAGTGTAATCCCACACAACGCTCGAGACGACGTTGCCAATATCGTGCACCTTGATTTCACTGGACTTTCGCAGGTCCCAGATGGACACTGTGGACTGGCCGTGGATAACTGATGCGAGCCAGGTCCCGTTTTCTGAAAACGCGAGAGCTTGAACCGAGCCTGAGCCGGCAAAGCTTGCCATGTTTGCGCCCGTTTTCACATCAAAGACCTGAATCTGGCCGCTGCTTGTACCAACGGCAAACAAATGGCCGTCAGGGTGAAATTTGCCCGTGGTGAGCTCTGAAGATGTGGTTAGCAAATTTTCCCTTGTGAAAACAAACACTCGTCACCTACCAGAATCTGTGTGAACTTGGGAAACAGCTTTGAAGCTGGTTAGATCATACAATACGTAGCTCTTGTCAACTCCAACGGATCCCAAAAGATCCCCGCAGGGATGCAAATCTATTGTAACAGCGGGGCCCGCATGAGCTCGCATTTCTGCAACTTGTGCACCATCCTCAAACACTTGGACCTCCCCAGTCGAGTTGGAAATGATTTGGCGACCGTTCCACCAGAGACTGTCAGTGATTGTGCCAATGGCTTTCGCAGCTTGCGTGACTTCTTGTGTGGCCAGGTTATAGATATCGGCAGAGTCTTTTGGACCAGCAACAATCGCAGAGTCGCCATCGCTACTCACTACCAACGTCTTGGCACTGCGGTGAGTGGTCTCAATTGAGTTTGCAACGCCAAAATTTTGCAGAGACTCCGGAGTTACCCAATCTTCTGGCACAGCCCGCTTCCTCCGAGTTGTGGACAGCCTCATCTGGCGTTAGCATGTGCAGTATTGCAAAGCAGAAAGTATAAACGTACTTTTGCTGGACAGCATCTACTTTAGAAGCAATAGCATCCGGTAACGCTTGCGCATCAACTTGCATAGCATCGCCATTGCTCGCGGCAGCACCCCCGCCACTGACTGACAACTGGGACAATGCACCTCGTGCTTCATCCCTCTCTTTCGTGACACGTGCAATCACCCTCACCGCTGCGTCATGTTGGTAGAGCGCAGTACTGAGTTCTTGCCGTGTTTGCGCAAGCTGTTGCTTCAGCTGATAGGTCTCGAGGACTATGGCATCCCACTCGTTCTGGAATACTGCCAGGAGTGAAGGAATGGAAGTATGGGTGGGAGGTCGGGGCCGGACGATGCGCGCAGTCTTTAGCTCCACGAGGTCGTCTACAGACAGCTCTTCGCCGTTGACAGGATCCGTGCCGTGTTCAGATATGTATGCCTCGATCAACCGCTTTTCGAACACATTGCCTAGAGGCGAGTCAACATTTGTCCCCAAAGATATGGCCGTCGGTCCTTACCACTCTTGCGCGACGCGACTGGTACCTGAGGAGCCTCGCCCGAAACTGTAATGCCTGGTCAACTTGCAGTCTCTGGATTTTTGGAAAATACTGACTTGCGCAGAGCATCTCCACTGCAGAACGCGTGGTTTTATTCAGCGGCAATTGTGGTTGAAATGTTCTATGTTATTGAGTCGTCCAAGATCTTTTTGGCTTGGCACGCCGAAGTTTTTCCCTGGTGGAGGTTTTTGAAAGGTGCACGGACCTCTGTCCTCCGACTCGCTCACGGTGCTCCTCCGCACACAGCTCGATCATGACACCACGTACGACTCTGACCGGTGTTGGCTGCTTTGTGCACAAGCTTAGCGGGGGACTTGCGTTGGTTCAGATATATTGCATGTCCATTCGAACCGCGCGTCAGCAAGTTGCCGTTTCAATCGAGTCTTGTCGTATGAAACAGGCAAGTCAATGTACACCAATCAAACCTGCATTACAACAATCGACATCCTCCACCCAAGTATATTTTCAAGTAGCCGAATTCACAACACGGAAGATGGCTACGACTCGTCTATCCGCGCCGCAAGAGATCCGCAGCCATTATTTCCGTGGCATGGGTTGACGTCACGTCCCCAGCGAGGCTTTTCTGACCCCACAGTTTCCCCGGAGCTCTCCCCGCAACACTAATGATCTTCTCTTGAGCTTTTCCATCGGTGAAGAAGCAAGCGATGCTTGTTTAACCATAGCACAGCTCCCGATCGAGCTCCCGAAGGGTAGGTGCCGTCATTGAGCCTTTTCTTTCTTAAGAACGGCATGTTGCCTCGATTTTGTCGCTCCAAAAAGTTTCTTTTGCCTGGCTCAATTGCATACAGTTGCAAGCAAAATGGCAAGTGTCACCTCTGTGAATCTGCTATCGCTTGCGACTAGCCTTCCCTATGCTGCTCAGCTTAACACAATCGCACCCAATGCTACATCTTCGGTCCAGTTCCTTTCCTATAATGATAGCTTCACCAACGACATCCTTGGCCCGGACGTCTCTCAACAACTCATTTCACATCAGCCGTACCAAGCCTTTCACGAGGCCGGCGTCTATTACAGAGCGACCAACTCAGTTTACATAGCATCCAATTGGCAATCCTATGACAACCCCATCAATGTCACCATTCTTAACCTCAGCGACTACTCAATCAGCACGACAAGGTATCCGGGTCTCTACGAAGCGAACGGCGGCTGTCCTTATACCTCTCCAGACAACAAGAGCTATGTTTTGTTCTGCGACGAGGGGAACTTCCAGGGCGCTGCGGGTCTTACACTTGTCGATCCTGTCAACAATACAACTCAGGTCATGGTGAACAACTTCCTTGGCCGTAACTTTTCCTCCATCAACGACGTCGAATGGGTTCCCAGCACTGGAGACGTCTGGTTTACGGATGCAGACTATGGCTACTTCCAGAATTTCCGACCATATCCCTCAATTCCAAAACAAGTGTATCGCTACGAACCAGCAACCGGGGTGGTACAGGCTGCGGCAGATGGTTTTGTTCAGTCCAATGGCATCGAGTTTTCTCCCGACTACCAGACTTTGTACGTAACGGATTCGGGACAGGAGGAGATCGCAAATATCAGCCTAACGCGACCTGCCTCCATCTACGCATTTGACGTGGTCAATGGAAAATCCCTGCAGAACAGAAGGCTATTTGCATATTCGGACAACGGTATACCAGACGGAATACATACCGACACCCAGGGCAATGTGTACAGTGGTTGTGGCGATGGGATTCATGTATGGAATGCGGACGGCGTCTTGCTGGGGAAAATGCTCGTTGCCAATGGCTCGAACAACTTTGCCTTCATTCCTGGAGGTATGTTGCTATTCAATGGCAACAACCTGTATAAGATCAACATGAAAGCTCAAGGCAGAGCGGTTCAACGGGATTTCGGACTGGTCTGCGAAGAGCAGTGGCCATCGTGAGGCAAACCTATCTGCGGCGTTTCGAAACATCCGTATTCTAATACATATGTCATTGGACGGCAGAAGATCCGTCGCTATACCTGTCATTGTCAGTCTCGCAGCTATAATAATAATCAGAAAGTTGATCAACAAGTGAGGGATTTTGGGGAATGCATTGGTTCGAGCGGCCGCACTGTTGAAAATGACAGTATATGCGAACAATATGTATCTGAATCAAAGCAGTACAAAAAATGTCCGAGACTTCATATCATTCGTGGGACCACACAAAGCCGTGACCCCTGCAAAATCAAGATACCAGTGGACAACTAATGTCGAAAATGTTCAGGTCAACATCCACCCAGTATCGGTACATCTGTTTAGCGGCTAGCCTTGCTTATAAAATTATCAGGTAAGTTTTACCGGTTTTAATTCTCTACAAAATTTGCTAGATTCCTCCCGCATTTAAGGGCTGGGATGCCTGGCATCTTCCCTCACCATTTCAAACCTATTCTAGTTACGGAAAAACTACACGATTTTATGCTTCACACACAAAAAATATTTGCGATCTGCGGCGACCACGTCTAGACGACTTACAGTGCACTTGAGTCCATTTTGCTTTTCCGCATTGGGGTCTTCTATTTCAAGAAACCTTCTCCAAAAATTTACGCATAACACTAGCCTCCAATGATGCAGTTCAGTCGTCGAAGCACACGTTTGGCCATTTTCAGTAGCGATATCGCAAACCCGACCGGGAGTTTTTATTGAGCCGCCGGTTGAGCAGAAGATACTGAACATTCGCCCAGATGGTAGACAGAAGCGCAATGGACGTCGTCGCAACAATCACTGTCCAGCCTCTGCGATACAGAGGTGCATCACTTTGCTGAAAGAGTTGACTTCCAATAATACCAGAAGCGTTAGCAGACATGATAAAAATTGCAAGTGTAATAGATCTTTCGCCAGCTGTACGAGCATTGAGTGCCATCCATGAACCATTTATGGGATCTGAGAAGATATTAGATACCTATAATGATAAATCACTTCCAAGCAACTTACGCCAGATGGATGAAACAGAGACGGCCAACGTGAGAATCGCAAAACGCATATGCTGATCCTTCGAGTAGACCAACAGCCTACAAGCAAGCTGTCCATGAAACGTCAGATTCCCCGGCATCCGGTGTATGTCGAAGGAAGCAGTGAGCAGACTGACCGCAAAGATCCACCACAGGAGCATTCCTAGGAGAACGACAGAACCACGATAGCCAAGTTTATCGCTATCAAGTATTAATTATTCCCTTGGTAAGCGATAGGGGAGAAGTACGCAGCTGTGCCCCAAGTTACATTTAATACAAGCTGAATCCATTGGCCAATAGAGACTAGAGCATTAGATTTCAGTCTTTGATAGCCCAACGAGTTGACCAAGGTAGGCGCGTAAGACCACAGCGTTGATGAGGGCGCTAGTCCAAGGATGGTCAACAATATATGTGGATAGAGTCTCCAATTTGAGAGCTGAGGAAATGAGCTGTGCGCAAGGACTGCCATTTCTAGGGATAGCATACCGTACGAACTATTTCAGATCCACTTATGTTCTTTCTCGAATGTTCCTTTGTTGGGTCGTCGTACAGGATTCTACGAGTCAAAATCTGACTCTCTCGCTCGCTGAAATAGCAAATTCTTGCATAGCATGTAGGACTTGCAGGACTGGTAGGAAAGAAGAAGGTAAAAACGAGCCCTACGAGAATCGAAAACAAGCCTTCGATCTAGATAATCGCGGTCAGTGGAAGTACACTTATTGCAATACGGAATCGACGGCTGACCAAGAACAGCCACTGCCAGCCTGTCAGACCACAGATCCCTCTCATACGTAGCCTGATTACTGATTAGACACATGAGAGTGCAAGAATCTTAAGGCTTTGACGCTTACAACCCATACGCAACAAGGCCACTTGAAGCCTGTGCCAACATATTTCCAATAAAAAACCAAGCGAATCTTTTGCTAGTTTCATCCGTCTTGTACCATCTTGTAATTGTATACAAACCAGCGGGAATGAATCCGGACTCACATAGTCTGAAGTACAAATCAGTCTTCTTAGCGCACTAAATGGAAGCTTGAAGAGTCGTACCCGAGCAGCAGTCTCGTGCTTAAGAAAGCCCCGAGACCTTTCTGGAAGGCCTGAAACGTAGCTACTAGTCCCCTGACGCGCTTATCATCAATTTTTGCCGGGAGAGAGAGAGGATACAATTGCTGTGCGTACCAGGCCAGAATCTGACCGCTGATCCATTTGGTAGGGCCGATGCGATATAAAATATAGTTGCTAGGTATCTAAAACACTATAAGAATCACAAACAAATGGATTCGGGAAGCAAACCTCCAATAAGACTATACCGACCGAGAGCAGCTGCTGCCCAATATTAAATTGGTCCTGAGTGATGCCAACGTCATGGAAGAAGAAATCTGTAAGCGCATTTCCACTGGATGCCCTTTGGGTAAGTACCTGACCTGCATTATGTAGTTACTATGCTGTGAAGTGACTTGCATGTTTCCTCGATCCAACTGAAGTGCGAAAAACGCTAGCATTAATAGTGGCATAACGATGGAGTCGATTCTTCCAAGTCAGTAAAAGTATCAAAGGGACGGTATGCAATCCTACCTCCGAACTAATCTTTTCTCTTCTTCATTCGTCCAGATAGTAGTAGCGTCAAAATCTATTCGTTCCTCAACCGGGAACTCCTTGATCTCAGCACTGCGTGTATCAAGACCGGGTCCTTTGGGCTCAGAGCACTCCTTTTCGTCCGGGGAAAAAAGTGACATGTCGATCAGACCAAACTTTGTATCTTTCGGGGAAACCTATTAGCACTGTTGCACAGGGCCTGCGTACCATCAGAATCATGCCAAGTGCTATAGAATTCCCGATTATATCTTACACTTATTTTGCCTTTGCGGAGTTAGGTTCACGCCACACTTGGGCATGAGAATTGATCTTTGCTCAGACATATTCTCGTTGACGTGCATTGCAGTTGCGTAGAAGACTGATGCCATCTGGCAAGGTCTTGTCGCAATCGCGACCGTTCCAATCAAGCATGAGAATACTCCACGCTACTACTCCACCTTCTCATGCATCGATACATTAGCGTGAGCCGGGCCAGGGATTACTTATGGCATCATAATCTCCGAAACTCGATATCTTTTGGCAATAGCCCTCCAGCGACGATGCGACTTACATGCGATAAGACAGTATGGCTAATCTTGAAGCACGAAAACATATATCTCCAGACTCTGGATTTCCAACCATCCTCCATCCAAATTTCAATCCCAAAATAAGAGATCATATCCCCTCAGACCCTATCCGTGAAGAGATAGATCCACCAAAGGATCGTGCAGCTTTTGCCGATCCCGAGAAAAAAGCGTTGTTAGCCGTGACTAGTCGCGTAGACCTCACAGAATCTCTGGGTACAATTCTCGAGGACGTCCAATTGTCGCGACTTGACAAACAACAGCTTGATGAACTTGCCTTACTGGTTGCAGAAAGAGGCGTCGTCTACTTTCGAGATCAAGACCTTACCACGGATCAGCAGGTAAAGCTTTTTGAGCACTATGGTAGAAAATTTTTAGAACTGCCTATAATCCGATTGTTGGCTGCTTAACAAATTTAGGCATCTTGGACAAGCATCCGGCGCAGAAGGTAGGGCCTGCCTGGCTTCAGATATGTCTCTGCTAATCGGTACAACAATACTAGGATGTCAAAGTATGTTTCTATGCGTCAACACGATATTATCTTCTTCCCTAAATTGTGGAAAGCATGTTACCATCCGTGGTAGCACGGAGGACCATCGGGAAATAGCCAGTCATACACCATGGGTACCTCGCCCTCCCTCATGTATCCGCACATGTTGTTCACAGAGAACAGCCATCGGGAGATTTCCACGCAGACACATCCTTTGAAATCAACCGTACGTTGTTGCTGATGGCGTACATTAATATTCATCCTGATGATTCCAGCGCCGTCCTATTCACTTCTCCGCATGGAAGAGCATCCGCGAGTTGGAGGCGATACGGCTTGGGTAAAGACGCGTTTGGTCGGGCCTGTGAACGACTCTAAATTTCGCAGGTATCCCAATACGGCTTGTACGATGCGCTTAGCCCAGCTATGCAGAAATTCCTTGAGAGCTTGCATGCCATTCATACCTCTCGACTCCAATGTGGGTCTTATTAATACTCATTATGGCTTGAATCTCATGATTTGTTAGATGATACTATCCTTGATCTATGGGGAGCGGGACCGAATCGGCCGCCCATTGACACTCATCACCCCGCTGTGCGAACCCACCCAGTCACCGGATTAAAGGCACTGAACGTGAACAACGGCTTCGTCACAGGCTTTGCGGAGCTGAAAAAGGCCGAGTCGGATAAGCTGCTTGACTTCTTTCAATATCATATCCACTCTGCGGACGACCACTATGTTCGTTGGAAATGGGAAGTTGGTAGCGTAGCTATGTGGGACAATAGGTACAACAGACCGGTTACTAGAGAAATCGAGCTTGCTGACTAGAACAGATGCGTCATTCATCGAGTAATTCCAGGGACATATAAGGGTAGTAGACGTGGAATTCGGACCACCGTATTTGGTGAGAAACGTGAGTACAACGACGACTTTATTTTATGCCAGTGCCCCGCATTTTCGGACACCAAAATGACCGCACTGACATTGTCGGTCAATTGCAGCTTACTTCGATCCGAAAAGCGAAAGTCGAAATGAACGCGCACGAAAACTAGAGAAAGGAGAAGAAGAGACGAAATCCATCTCGACAATTGTCCATACAGACGGAACGAGCAGCTAGAATTTCAGGACGGTAGAGCTCGATATGTGCAAGACATTGGGTAGAGCTAGTCTTTGTTGCTCCTATTATTGAGGCATGCGAATGTGAAGGACGAAGCAGGACCATCCAAGAACAAATTTTGTAGCTTTGAGAAAAACGCTCGAGTTCACTCCTGCTTATCAAAGTTCTTCAACTGCTTCGAATTCTTGCTTGGTTTGAGAGTTTTAGCCATTACAGCATGACCAATAGATTTAGCAATCTCTAAATGTATTGATATAGCAGTGATAAAACAGTTTTGGTGAAGACATTCAATTTTGAACGTATACGGGCAGATAGGACGATGACTTCCAGTCCTCTCTAACTTCGATACCCTTCGATTCCCGAGCTACGCACGGGTCCTTGTTTAGTGTTAAAAATCGATACCGTGGAGTCACAGCACCTTAAAAAATGATGGTAATTTGTCCAGAAACTATAGAAAACCAGGAGCCATTAAATTACTGCCACTGCACATGACGGACGGCAACGCGTCCCTTCGCAACAGCTCAACGATACGAACAAAGGGCGGATATGAGTAGGTCTTACAGCCTGCAAATCAGTACAGAGGTATGAAGGAAGACACAAGGCTAGGAGATTCTTAATTTAGTATATGTCTCTACCCTTCATTTGACTTTTGCCTAGACGACTCAAACTAACGTTTATGCTGGGCATTCCGGCCAGCGCTCAAGTTCACTGACGACTCTATTATGATCCCCAAATTTTAAGAGGTTCACGAGTGTACTCACTACCACTCGTGATTACTAGAAATGATGTGTACCTTCGCAGGAATCATGGAAATATAGCTTATAAGAGCGCACAAAGATCTCCAACCTGGAGATTCTCAATATTTTGTATGCAACAAGATTGACTGCTTTGCCAGTAACACCCAAGTCGCACTATTCGCGAAATGGCTCCGACATCAGGCCGGGAGTCCGTATCCGATGATGTTATCCACGTAGTGAGTATAATCGGCTGGATCGTTTTGTTCTCCATTCTGCCTTTACTCCTTGTGGCATCATACGTGTATCTACGTAGTGTCTGGTGTTATGTGATAAGAGACCCTCACAGTTATCGGGAATGGAACAGGTTGCGCAAGGAATGGAATAGAGCGGCTCGAACGGAGAGAAGACGTCGACATATCATGGCTGTCTATCTTGAAAGTGAAGTCAGAAAGCAGAAAGTATCCCAAGAGGACAGTTTCCATTACGGGGCATTGGTAGGAGGGCAACGTCTATCGAAGTTTTTGTGTGCTAATATCCAGCCTCCAGGTCGCCACTGTCTACTTTCCGGCAGGGACTGAGATTCCGGACATATTGACACACAATTGCAAGTATATGTGGAGCAGAATGCAATATAAGCTGTAAGTGGACCGTCAGTCAGGCCTCTGGTCCCGATACTTACCGATCATAGGTTCAAGAAAGGGCAATATTCGAATTTCAGTCTGGAGCCCGAAGAGTGGAATGAGGCCAAAGCTCGAGCGGTCAGACAACCGGAGAACGCATTGGATTCCCTTGAGCAAATGGTCGAAGAGTACTCACCAAGATGCACTCCTGTATCAGACGGTAATCGCAGGTCCGTTAGGCTGGTGCAAGGTATCGCCCCCGCTCCCTATTCGGAGTAATATGGTAGGCGCGGAAAACCCCTTTACCGAAAAAATTGGGTAACTCATTGCGAAGCAGCCCCTTAGCACTCTGTTATCAAAGGTTCCCAGAAGAAGGCCATGTACAGAAGCAATGTCACTGAAAGTGGATCCCGGCTATATAGGCAGGTTTGGGTGGCTATGGTCTCTACAGCTGGACTATGTACCTTAGTAGACACAAGATAAACATCACGGCTGCAGAGCAAGAGCTGAAGAGGACATCTTGAATCTCACTCGCTCATTTCGTAATCACGTTGCGTAACTAGCGGGTTCATCCTGGTATTCTGACCGTTACTAGATCGCTGCCGTTGCGTCTGCGCAGTCCCAAATTTGCCGCGACTGAATCATAGATACCTCCAAACATGGGCGATTTAGATTCACAGGTCTTGGGTAAGGTCTTCATCATCCGGCATAAGACTCGTCATAGATCTCGCTTTTGGACCCGCTGCTTTTCCTACCGTAATGGGGATTCACCTCGCATTTCACCCGCTAAACCAAGTCTGCTTGGGCCAGAGAACAATTCCGCATGAGGAGTCGGTACCCCGTCCGTTGATTGTCCTTCACCGGCCTGAAGGTCATTGCAGAAGGCACCCGGAACACATGGCATGTTCTTGAGTTCTACGGTCTCCGGCTTCTCGGACTTGGGCGCACCTTGCGATAATTTGTTCTGAATCTGGTCAACAAGGAAGTCGCGACCATATAGATCAGCTCATTTTGACTTCTGTTGAGGCAGTTGAGTTCCGTCGAGGGCATTTACCGAAATTGTTCCAGAGATATACCTTGCTTGCGAGGCTTCTCTTCTTCTTTTCCTTTTTTCTCAAGCTCAGCATCATGGCGTCGGTGAGTACCTGTCATTTCAGCCAACTTTTCCATGTACTTCCCAGGTTTGCTCCTTGCTACTACAACGATTACCGCATCTTTGCAATGCTTATTTCTGTTGAACAGCGGCATCTGCTATCAGGGATTACCCCTTGCTACTACTGCATCCACAGCATCTTCGCAGTGCTTTTTTCTGTTGAACAGTGGCATCTGCTGTCAAGGCTTGCACCTTGGTGTCATAATGGTCTTTGTTATTTTCATGCTCATCGGCTCACTACATTGAGATAAGGGATATATTGCTGACACTCTTAATCAGTGGAAAGAAGCCTTGAGAGACCTTGAGCTTGGCGCGGCGGTGGGCCCGGTGGCGGTGGCGGTGTGGTTGGCATTGGGCTGGAATGCTGCTAGAGAGCAGCAGCAGGCTGTGGAGGCGGCTTATGTGCCGGTGGATCCCAGCCTCCCGGTCTCACCAACACATTCGGCGGGGAAGAGGAGGAGAGGGGTGATGGGAAAGAAGAGGAGGAAGAGGAGCAGAGGAGGAGGATGAAGAGGGCGGAGGACGCGGCCGCTGAGCCGTGTTTTTGACAGTAGAGTTATTCCTTACAGGTATTATCCCAGCATATTTCCTCAGTATATTTAATACGGTCGACAGCATGCACCTCTCCGTGGAGACAGTGATCAACGTTGGTAGTGGTGACCCAACGGCAAAGACATGCTTACTGATAGCTCAGATGACTTTCACAGGGTATGCTCCTAATCACGCTTACACCCTGCTTCTACTATCAGGAATTGCTCGACGACACATACCAATCACTATCATCTCTACATTCTTCAACAGTCAAAACCACTCATGTTTCACTGCTGGACGATGCCTCGGCGATCTTAGATCAACGATACCCCATCAGATCGTCCCAGGCTTCCCTTTACCAGGCCTGAAATCGTCTCACAAAGGAAATGTCGGCATCCCAGATCGAAGCGACCCTCATTCAAAAGTCTGAATTCAAACTTCACTCGTTTTTTAAATCAAAGTGAACAGCCAAGGGAATGGTCTCAATTTTGATGGGGGAGTCCACAGTTTGGATTCAGGCTTATGGCCTGTGTTGAGTTTCGGCGCGACAGTTCTTCTGACACTCCCTAGTGCAGCGCTCTCGGCAATGCAATTTCCCAGCAAACCAACCGCAATCAAGAATACCGAATCCCAGGTTACCCAGCAGCAAAGCGCCAAGAACATGGCGTCCGGCAGGCACTTCGATCGCCCAACCTCAGGATGCATGCAGCAGATACCGCATGAGATCAACGGCACATCCTCCCTTCAGAAAGGACATCCACGGCACCAGTCACATGAGTATCGTCAGTGCCATCCGAATTCAAGTCAGAAACCTCGCGAGAGGCCACAATGATGGGCAGCTCGCTCAGGAAGACTACTACCTGATCAACGAGCATCAGTTTAGTACCTTGCTGTCAGATCTATCGAGCTTCCAATTTCAGAAGCAGCATATCCCGCGATAAACAATGTTCGCCGACGCGCAAAACTTGCACCCCAACCGTGCACCCCAACCGTACATCCACGAAGCTTCAAGATCCACCCTAATGACATACACTCACTCATCTCGGCGTTTTTTGCCGCGACAGCAATTCGGGAGCCTGATGACGAAGAATGAAACCCGCGTTTCTACCCATCTTGGCCAAAATTAGACGGAGGGAGCCCCGCCGCCAGTGATGTATTAGTAGCAGTGCCCTAGTTATGTATTAGTAATAGTTCCATAGAGCCAGATACCTAGAATAGTCAAGCTGGCTCACATCTTGTTACTTGAAGGGTGAAGTTCGGGATGCTGCCGTAGATGTGCTTATCGTCGGGTGCAGTCGCCAAAACTCCACGCAGACTACCTATGAGTCTAAATCCAGATCGAGCAGTCCCCTATCAAAATGCTAGCTACTTATCAACTTTTTTTAGTGAAAAGCAAAAAGCAATTTACTAATCAGATTTATTTTTTGAGGTTCCCCTCAATCTAATCAGCTAATAGATGCCGACTTTTCTTTTGTCACCCCCTGAAGCGGACGTAAAATTGCCCATAAAGGACCGAGACCGCACTGACCCAATGTGGGCCTCGGTGGAGATGAGCTCAGCGGGCATTCTAGCGAGGTAGGTGGTTTGACCACAGCACAAAAGAAGACGGAACAATCGGTGTGTGGACTCACTCGGATTACTGGTGGTGGGAGCGGTAGCGCTAAATAAAGCAGGATGCTTGAGAGCTTGCATGACTTTCAACGAACGATCCAGGTCAATCTGTACAAAATAGCTTTTGATTGTTCGTATAGTAGATATGCAAGGCGTCTGAGATCACATCCAAGACGATGTCTAATACATTGAAACACCAATCCAACATGTTACTTGAGCATGTCAAAAAACAACGCCTTTCTTTCCGTTCGACAAATACGCGTACCTCTCCTCATACAGTCCTTCTCGCCCTCCTCGCGGCCTTCCTCTCCTCTTCCTTCCGCTCCGCCTCCACCCTCTTCCGCATCCTGATCGCGTTCTCATCCGCGGGCGACCCCCTCCTCACACTTACTTCCATCTGCGGCGGCTGATCCGGGCTCGCCGCCGTATGCCGCGTGAAACCCATATGCGTGTGCTGTACCGCGGCGGGCCAGCTCTCCGCGTACTCCGTGTCCAACACGTTGGACCACGCGATGCGCACGCCGGACATGGTGTAATAGGTGACGGGCTTAGGTATGCTAAGTATGCGCCGTCGGCCGAAGCGCGGAGGCGGCCAGCTGCCGTCTATGAGAGACTGTTCGTGGAGGATGTCTTTGGGGGCTTGGCCGACGAGGGCGCGATCAATGATGCGGCGCGTCACTTGTTTCTTGGCGATGTCGGAGACAGTGCCGGCTTGAACGGCTTCGTCTGCTCGTTTCATGCTGTTTTTGAGTTGGCGTAGTCTGAGAATCTTTTGATCGATCTTGCTCTGCTCCTTTCCTTCTGAAGCCAAAGCATCAGCGGAATCGATCCCTTGGGTTTGCGAGGACAGATTCGCAATCTGTGCCTCTAATTCTGCAATCTCGCCGTTCCGGGCCCGCTTCGCCAGATTTTGGAGCTCGGCCTCGAGCTGCCTCTGCTCTTCTGCCGCCTTGGCATCATGCTCCTCTCTGATCCGCTGTGCCTCTGCCAGAGATTCACTCCCGAACTTTTCTTGCCTGTGCAATATGGCAGCAAGGTCCGCGATACTGGTTGCTTTTTGATCCATCAATACCTGCTTCCGTCTCTTCTTCTCCTGTGGCATTCCCTCTGCTTCTCTATCCCATGTGACATCTCGTAGTCTCCGATATTCTCTGAGCTTGCGAAAGGCATCGAGACCTTGGTTGGTGTGCGGAAAAGTGACGGAGGCAAGAGGCGCCCAAACATCTTTGCGGAGTTTTGCGGGGACAGTCTTCTTGCCAAAGTATGCTAATTGCTCTAGGGCGTGCTTGTTCTAGAGATTAAGGGTTAATTCTCATAGCTATTCAGTATGAGTAAAAGGATTTTTTAACGTACGCGCATAGACTGTGTCAACGAGTAGACCACTCGATTCGTCAAAAGGTTGTTGTAGATGAAAACATGCCGGCCGTGTTCATTCGCCTTTTGAGCCGCGATTGCGGCCTCTCTCGGCTTGACACGCATTGAGGTAGAAATCGAGGGTCTGTTCGTTATCTCATCATGGACAGATGCTCGTGCAGGAAGCTTTGCGGAATTTAGGATGCGGTGAGCTATGTCCGCGCGTTGACACGGATTTCGCTCTGCCCGCGGCCTTCAACGAATTAATACCCATGACCTTCGTTTCAACTACCTTGGCTCCGCTTTTCTAATGCGCAGTGGTGCTTCGAAAACAAGTCAATTTATGAAGCTTCACCAAGCATCTGAAAAGGTCTTCAGAGCTTGCCTCATGGTGGCATGTAAGCTCCCAAGGACCCCAGCCCGAAAATGGCTGCCGATGGGCTGCCTGTAGACTGGGACGAGCAGCTGGCTCGTCGAGGAAAGCCGTGGTTACTTCCTTTCGTAGGCCTTTCTACCGCTGTGATATTGCAGCTGGTTTGGTGCGCTGACTTCTATCCAGAATCGGAAGCTTAGGCATCTTCAAGGAATATCAGTTCGAAATATTGCCCTGCCAGTCGATTCGAATCAGCCGCGAAGGCACTCAATTGACGATGATGCGCTGCCAAAGGCACGAAAATCACCATCAAAGCAAACTTCACACATGGAAACGAAAAAATTGGAGCACTCCCAGTCCTCCTTGAGCTTGAAGCCGATTCAGGAATCCTCATTTGAAAATGGCGAGCCTATCCGCCCCGAACAGCTTGTTTCACCGCCATCAAAGGAGTATCTTAAGAAACATCGCAGAAGAAGCAGTGTGCATTGGACAGATGGTGCTCCACAGGTACGGCAGAGAAAGCTTGAGGATGTTGCTGCTGGCCGATTAGTAGATTCGTTCTTCTCGCTGCATATCAAAGACTTGGACAAGCCATTGTATGTTAGTGAAGTCGTTGACAGAGCCATGAATCCAGACTTTCGTTTCTTCGATCTCAATGGCTGCGACTCAGGTGTAATTAGGCAAAATGAGTTCACCGTCAAAGTCTGGGCTAGGAATGAGAGCATGCATGAATACCAATTCTTGATTGACTGGACAGTCGAAATGCCGCGTTTACAATACATTGGAAAGAGGCTTGAGAGCTTTGATAAATCATTATCCACAAATTGTGTGTTGTTCCACCTTGAGGATGGCATTTACACCAGTTTCACCACATTTCCGCATGTCAAGCTCCCAATGGACTCCGCAAACGAATCGCAAAAATCACAAGTATCGAAACCGGCGGTGACAGCTTCGTACGAGACGTTGATGCGACTTGCAAATTTGGACGACTGCGTTCAAGATGCCCTCATAATCCGTGAGAAACTCACAGCAGAAATCAACGAAATTCTCGAGAAGCATGAAGACTCCTTTACAATCCAAAACGAAGCCGGAATGTCGCACGAATCTTTGGAATCTACGAAGCGTGCCGTCGAGGCTGAGAACAGGCTCTCTAACGCTGCTCGGAGAAAGCGCGATAATCTCAGGGATAGTATCCGAGCCCGCCGGGATGCCATCGAGAAAGGGCGAAGCGTTGATGACACTGCACGATTGTGGATGCAAGAAGATGGATTAAGGATACAAGAAAGGAAAGAAACTCGGCATCAGGTTGATGAAGACACGACAGGGCAACGGCGACGCATTTGCGAAGATCTTGTTGCAATCTACCCGATCGAGTCGATTCCAAATCGACCCCTTGCCTTCAATATCCGTGGATTGTATTTGCCAAATTCCGAGAATCTCGAGGATGCCGATACGGATGTCGTAGCTGCAGCGCTTGGGCATGCTGCTCAAGTCGTCCACCTTCTTTCCTTTTACCTCTCCGTTCCCTTGCCGTATCCAGTACAGCCATACGCTTCCAAGTCAACGGTTTCTGATCCTATCTCAATCATCAAAGGCAACGAAAGCAGAGAATTTCCGCTCTATGTCAAAGGCGCGGTGAGGTATCGGTTTGAGTACGGTGTCTTCCTTCTTAACAAGGATATCGAGATCTTGCTCAACCGCTTCGGACTCCGCATCATGGACATCCGGCAAACACTACCGAACTTGAAATATCTTCTCTACGTTGCAACAGCGGGAAAAGGAGAGCTGCCAGCAAGAAAAGCTGGCGGCGTGCGAGGCTTGCTTCGGAGCGGAAGTGGTGCGAGCACACCAAGTCTGTCCCGCCGTGGAAGCGGCGGTAGTGGCACGTCTGACGAGAATGCTCAGTTAAGTAAGAGTAGAAGCCTGCATGGTGACGTAGTCAATGGTAGGGCGACCGCAACCGGCAAAGGGCCCCAAAGAGCAGCAATCGGATCACTCCACGGTTCTCTTCAGAAAAGTGCCACGACGCAGTCAAGCAGGCTCAGAGACGTCTCGCGTTAGCAGTTGTGTATTGGATCCGCCATGGGTCTTATTGAGAGCAGCATGGAATTGCAGGCGAATATACTGCCGGTGAGGAACAAGTCATAAGCCAGTGCTACTTGTGGGAGCTCACCTGACTGCTTGTGAGCGCGGGTAGGATCGCTGTACCTGAACTCAGTCTATGGCTAGAAGCTCGTCTTTGGGCCTCCTTTTGTATTACATGGATTACAGAGATACCCAAATCTAAACCAGTGGCCAAGGTTGCTTAAATCAAGCATAGACGCATTTACGACTTTGAACACTTACACTGCTTTCCCAAAAGTCGGGCTGCTGAATGTCCAGCACGGCGTTGGGCTGATTTCCTAGACTTGCACAAAGTTTCCGGCTCTCCAATATTCTAGTAGTCCGTGAAGACTAATAATGCTCGAATACTTTTAAGGATGCAATCAGTAAAAGAGAGCAACTGGCGTTTGCTGAACACCGTGTACTGGAATTTTGGTTCTCGCTTTGATATCTTGTTGCGGCGTTTAAATAGGCGAGGCTGTCCTCGCTCTGCGCACACTAAAACTGCTGTGAAAATACCTTTCCGGACGTGTTTCACAGCTACAACACGGCTCGTTGGGAAAAGTGAGAGCCACGCCTCGTCTCGTTTACCCCCAATCAAACACGTTCAAAGTTGCTGAAGTGTACTATACTCTTTTGAATTCCACTCTTAGAACCTGAGTGCCAACAATTCTGGTTTGCTGCCTTTCGTACTTTACTGCACCCTCCCTGTGTTGCCGGAGATCTTCGATCTGGCAAGTAGAACCAACGTCCTTTCAAGAGCAGTTTCGAGGTGAAGATGTGAATGCCGCCAGCAACTCCTACACGATTCAGAACACGGTCATGGAGTCGCTGAACGATTTGGATGGGCACATCTACGTTGATATTGAAGGACTCGCTGCAAAATTCCTCGAGTCTCGGTCTTGGTCAGGCCCTGCAATGGCAGTAGTTGGGGTACTCACCGAGCCACTCCGGTCGGAAATCGGATCATGCTTGGCTCGAGCATTTACAAACTGTCACTCGCCCTTACAACGTTTCGGAGGAAACAGCCACTCACTTCACATGGCTTGAAAGGAGGTCACAGAAGTCATCCCTCATACTCTCACACTGTGTTGATGGCAAGGATAGCTCCAGATGGGCGAATGTCCTTGCTCTCGGCGAGATGAGCGTTGACGGGCCCTACAGGACGGGGTTTCACAGTCTGTGTGTTCATGCCAACGCAGTGTTCACCCATCAACCCGCCCGCGTGCTCCTTCATGGTTTCTATCTTTGGAAAGGCACGTTGGAAATGTGGGTGTTCGACCGGGCGGGGATATACGGAAGTAAGGCCATGGACGTCACGACAATACCTGGCCTACTGACTCAAACTCTTGCTAGCTATCTACTCATGGATACTGCTTCGCTTGGTGTGGGCGAACTGACAAAAAAACGACGACGTGGGGAGCTATATTGAGTGCGAGCTCGACGGTCCGACTGGGGTGAGCCGACTATATCTAGGCAAGCCCACGATTTTCGCACGAGTCAACAAGACAATCGTCGGTGACGGGCTTACTTGCTACCGCGCCAAGGTTCAAAGCTCTGATGACTGGAAGTACGCAGTCAAGGTCAAATGGTCTGAATCTGACCACAAGTCTGAGGCTGAATTGCTTAAGTTGGCTAATGAGAAGCGTGTCTGGGGAGTTATCCGACTTATTCAACACCGGATTTTATGTAGTACCAGCGACTGGCGTCGTGGTCTGGTCCTTGGTGGCCCTCGAAAACTCCCATCCGGGACAGGCGCGGCTGGACAGGTCACTCCTGGATCGGCTGTCGACCATACGGTTGAATTTCCGAGGAACGAGGAGGCCCACGCCGGCGATGCACCATACACAAATATCGGTGACAGGGTCCTCAACTGTGTCATAGTCGCACCGCTTGGCGAGTCGCTCCATCGGTTCAAGTCAGTTTCCGGGCTTCTGTATGCGTTACGAGACGCAATAAAGGGCCATCGTTCGCTATATCAGGACGGAGGTATTCTTCACCAAGATATATGTCCAGGGAATATTATCAATCCGGCGCGCGGCGTGGACTTTCGTGACGACTTCGAAGCCAAGGGTGTGTTGATTGATCTGGATGTTGCAAAGCTAATTACGGCGCCATCAAGACAATTCGAAAGCGTCGGAACACCACTTTTCCGGGCGATCGGTGTCCTGCAGGCCTACCTACCTGACAACCCTCATACATATCATCATGATCTGGAGGCTTTCTTCTACACATTCCTCTTTCTTGCAATATGCAAACGACCGGTTCTTGCTGGTGAGAATCAGCTGCAGCTGCCAGCAACAAGCGCATTACAGATGTGGACTCAAGGTCGACCTGTGGACAGGGCAGCACGCAAGACAGAGGACATGCATGCCGAAAACTTCCACGCCATAATGGCTGAGTTTACACCCGATTTCAAGGGATGCTATGAATTAGCGGAGGGACTCAGAGGTCTATTGTTCCCCATGAGGAATGGGAAGTTGTGGACGGGGACCGATCATACGACCCAGGGTACAACAGCTCTGTACAACGGGATGATCGAGGCTTTTGACATAGCGGCCAGATCCGCATACTCATTGTGAGTAATATTGTGTAGGGTGTAGGTGGGGAAGTTGGTCGATTTATCGATACATAGCCACCAGTTTCTATCTTGGAGAAAGTGGAGAGATAGGAGCACGGTTACTTGCTCATCGGCTGAGAAATACCATACTTAGCCAGAGGTCAGCGTATGGACAAGAACGGCGAGAACTAGACCATACCAAAGAATCGTATCTGAAAGCGTGGGTGAACAGCGTGGGTGGACAGCATCCACGTACCCTTGAGTTGGCTTAACTTCATGACTGTAAACTGCCGACATGTCCTAACAGGATTCTTGTGTCGAGGTACTATCGAAGTTGTATCACGCTGGCTAAGGCTGCGCTTATCCTCACTCACGACTCACGGTAGCTCAGGACTTGCCCAAGCTCGCTCAGTGTGACTTAATGTAACTCAGTGACAGCTCAGGTTACTGACTTAACGGTCACATTGTATCTCTGCGTAGCTTACGCTCAATAGCAAAAATAGATCTTGTATGAGATTATTTTTCTGCTTGGATATTCCCTATTATATGCTTGTTACAAAGGCCCATTTCAAAAGTTTTGTCCCGCGCTAAAGGTTGGCGTGTTAACTCGGGGAGCCCCCCAGTAGAATACACCCACTAATTTATTAGTCGAAATTGATTCAATCTCTGCACCCGAGGGTAAAAGCACGGTTATAACCTCGAAAATTCTAGCAAATATCAGGTTGAACTGTGTCACATGCGAGGTCTTCGCGCCAGACAAAACTTTTGAAATGGACCTCTGTGCCGATATTCTGGTTGCAGAAACCCCGGCTTGGCATGGAATGAGACGTCGGCATCTGTAGAACGCCGACGCAACATCTCGAACAACAAACAATCAAGTCCTCAACTATCCATCCACTCTCCACCCTCCCTCCGCATGCCCTGCACCTCGTCTGGCTGCGAGTCCGGCAGCATCTGGTGCCCGCGAACTCCTCCTCCTCCGTTCAACTCGGCCGTAATCCACGGATGGCTCGCCGACCAGCCGTTCTCGCCCCGCCTGCTTCATTTTGACCGAAAACGCGCCCGCAGTCGATCGTCACAGAAACCACAACCCAAGCGACGTCGACCGCTTCAGCCTACGCATGCGAACATGAGCCGTCGCTCGCCGCGACGGAAGGATAGCACAGAGCGATTGTCCCCGAACAGGAAGGCTCGGGGTAGGGAACGCGATGTCTTCTCGGACGACGGCTACACGGAGGAGGATGCTGTCTTGCGAGACACTGAAATAACGCCAAAGCCAATTGGCCGGGATCAACAACGTGAGCTGACCCAGCCGCCGCTGGATCTGGCTGCTTACTCCGCCACTCATCGTCCGGACATCATCACCCCTTCCGGCTCGTACACTAATGCGCTCGCTCACCATCCCATCCTCCACCCATCCAACACCAGTTTAAGCAGCTCCTCCGTACAATCCGGGAAGTCCAAGTCGAAGCGGGCAACAAGTCCGGCCAAGACTTACAGTGACTTGCAGCTCTTGAACAAGCCGGTCAAATACGGCGTTATGGATGCGGAGCGGGACGACCTGCCAGAAGACATACGCATGCTCATCGAGGATCTCCAGGCGCTGTGCGAAAATGTGGGCATAATACCGTCAAAGATGCAGGTAAGATAGTGGACTCATAGAGGAATCCCGGACTGACTGTACAGGATCGCATTACTGGCGCGAAGAAGCGCTCTCACTGGACGTACGAGACAGGTCGTGACGAGCTCGATCTCATGATCGAACTGGATACGGTAAGAAGGGTACAAGCCGCGGCTGTTATGCTGTCCACCACCGGGGACCATGAGCCGCAGTGGTATTGCTCGGTGCAGTGGCCCCTCTTGGACATGGCTTTCCGTCACCAGTCTTATATCGAACCCAAGCAGATGTATGTACTTTTTCCATATCTGATATTAGCTTCTGACCTCTAGATCATACGCCCTCCCTATCAAAGAATGTCTACCCCAAACCGGCGAACGGTATTCTGAATCCCGACTCGTCGACTTCGCCATTAATCTCATCCCGCAATCCGTCTCCAACGACTCTCTTTCACGATGGCTGAGAAGTCAGCCCAACAACACTCGTACTGTTAATCAATCGCTCTACGCCCCACTTTGCCGACATCCCACTGTGATATCGGTTGAGGTCAAGGTCAATGGGACCGAGGAAGAGGCCCGGGTCCAAATCGGTATCTGGCTGAGTGCGTGGCATGAGCGGGTCAGCCAGCTTGGCGCTAATGAGAGTCACCGGGTTATCACATTACCGGTCATTATTGTGTTAAACCACTATTGGCATCTCTATTTAGCGGTTGATAAGGGCTCACACATTGTATGTGCATTTCAATCCCCTGCTTGTCATTCTTGAATACCAACTGTGCCAGGAAATTCTGCAGTTTACAGAAAGCATGGGCGATACTTTGTCGCTTGTGAAGATTTATCGGATACTCGCTATACTCCGACGCCTAGGCGAGTGGGGATTGGAAACGTTTGAGCCTTGGTTCAAGGCGACATTTTTTTGACCCTACAATAGTCATGACTTCTAGCTTCCCAGTCCTAACCTCTTTGTACGTTTCTCTCGTGTCTGGGTGTGAGGACTAGGACTAATCCTCTTTCTGGAATAAGTCTGGTCGCTTAGTGCTGTGGGGATCAACATTCTCACATGCCACATACGGTTTGAACCACTATGCTGTTCGCGGCACTTATGTGTCATGCTGCCTTAGCTTAGGTCGACCCGCTTGTAAAGAATTTGCACAGCCACAGTCCTCACAGCTACGAGCGCTGAAATATAATACTTTCCTGCTAGCTGAAATTGGTAATTGTTCCGATCAGAGGTAACTTAGCCCACCTAGAATCAGCTCACACCTGAATTCGGCCCGGCATTCTCACCACCAAATAACTCGTTATGTAGGGTGATCGAGGGACGGCAAAGGTACCATGGACACCATAAGGTCCAAGTTCGAACCGCACGCGTTTCCAAGTACGGAATGCTATACTCCTAAGTGCTTGACACTGGAGGAAAAGAGGCAAAAGGCGTAGGACGAAGTAATTGCAGACACAAAGCAGCCTAGGCATCACGTGACGTGCTCAGCAGGATATCACGGTGAGCACGAACAGATTATGGGAACCGACGATGTCTGTCCAACTAAGACTGGGCGTGTTCAATCTTGTTTGTCTACGGAATTGGATTACCAAGTCTACTGGGTAGCTAGTACAATCTTATCCTAATGAAGACCCTGTACTGTTGGTGCTTTTCTACCTGCGGTTCATTACCCACTCTGCCGTTGAGGACTTACACGAAGCATGTCCCACCTGCCATCCATACAGCTCTACCAATTTGATCCATTACTTGTACTAGTGACAAGGAATCGCAACACCTAGCTTATGATAAAGATTGTATATCCCTTCGGTCCGAGGTTCGGACTGAAGCCCCTGTTCTGAACCATAAGTTCCGAACTTTCACCACAAACTACATGTCAAACCTAAGTTCTAAGCTAATAGCTTGATTCTCCGAAGCGTAGCAACAAAAAGAATTACCAGTTTTTCATCCTCACACACCTTATCGACCTTTCAGCAATGAGCAGCAATAGCTAATAAAACAACAAATTCAAGCAACTGTAGATGAGCAGCGACAGCAGCAGTCAAAAAACCAAATTTAAATAGGACGAAAGATGGTAGTGGAGCCATACAAACCTGTTGAGGGGCTGTTGTCTGTTTGGACATTTCTTGGCGCCACGAATGGCACGGCTCGGCCCGCGCTCCGCACCTTACCTGTTGGTTACCCTGCGGACTGTTGCCCATAACTTTTCTCCCGCCTCCACAACTCCCTTCGACGCCTTCCATCCTCCGTTGGTGTACAACCGTAATGGCGGATGCTTCGCAATCGAAACCTCGCCGAGCTTCGCCCTCCGAAGCCTCGTCCCTCAAGACCCAGTACCTCATTCTTTACAATTTCGCATCCGCCGTCCTCTGGTTCACCGTGTTGGGTCGGACTGCCCTTCTAGTGCCGCTCGTCGGCTACGCCAACATCTATGGCGGGGTTGGCGAGTTTACAAAGTGGACGCAGACGCTGGCTATCATGGAGATTGTGCATAGCGCGCTTGGTATGTCGACCTACGCATTGCGACCCCTACATTGGAGGCAAGAATCCGCATGTCTTCAATTGCTTGATGACGTCGAATATGACTATGACCCACATGAACTCCATAGCCACCCAAGCCTCGCCCAAATCCACCGCTCCAGCAATCATATCGCCTAAACTAACGCACGCCCACAGGACTCATCCGCGCCCCCCTTTCCACCACCCTCCTCCAAGTAGCCTCCCGCCTCTTCCTTGTTCACTTCATCGTCGGCCTCTTTCCCCACCTTACCACCCCATCCCTCGCCTATCCCTCCATGCTGCTCGCCTGGTCCATCACCGAAACCGTGCGGTACTCGTATTTCGCCTGCGCGCTCGCCCTAGGCTCGCCGCGGCGCGTGCCCGACTGGCTGGCGTGGCTGCGATATAATTTGTTCTTTGTGCTGTATCCCATGGGAATCCAGGGGGAGACGTGGTTGGTGGGGAGGGTGGCCAGAGGGGTGGATCCGAGGAGGGAAGGGGAGTGGGCGAGCTGGGTGAGGTGGGGTTGCTGGGGGGCATTGATGGTTTATGTGCCTGGTAAGTTTGGTTATCGGCATTGAGTGATTACGTGGAGGGAAGAGAAGAGAGAAGGTGCTAATGCGTGTCAGGGGCGTATATTCTGTACACTCATATGATGACACAGAGGAGGAAGGTGATGAAGGGGAAAGCGAGGGAGGAGTGAGGAAACTGGTGGTGTCAGGAAAAGGGGAAGGCAGGCGTTCAGCGTCAAACACAGTGGTGGCGGACTTCGAGCAAGCCGTTGAAAAGGATGGCTCGTAAGTCTGGTAATGCGCAGATATGGGTACCGGATATGTGATACCCAATGCTTAACACGGCACACATTCGCACATCCTTTGTTCCAAATCATTTTCAGAGCTAGCGTACGTTCCTACAATTGCGGCATACAGACAAGACCTTCTGAAGATTCCATCCCGAAACTCCAGCGCTGGGACACAAATGCCAAACATCAACATCAAGGGGGCAAAGCACATCTTTGAAAGAAATGGGGGCGCATGATTGCGTTATCCCATGAATGGGCACATCGAACAGCAAATTGCTTGAGAAACCTTGGACGAATTTAGACAAACGGTCGAGAGCACATGATAGTGCTGGGTATCAAGGGTGCAGAATCAGTGACGGGCACAAAGCTGCAGAATCGACCCGCATGGAAGATCATATTTCTGTTTTGGAGGTTGTGAAGTCCCAGAGCATCTTGACAAGGTTGTCTGGGAGCGTGTATAGGTCGACGTGAAATTCGCCGTCTAGATTAAGGCACGTCAGCATGATCGAGCTCGCATGTTGGTTGCCAAAGTCAGACTAGCATACTCTCAATATCGTTTTTAGTATAGGTCTCTGGCGACTTGTTGTCGTGCACCAACTGTACAACATGCAGAAGGTCGTCCTCGTTCAGTCGCTGCAGCCCATCTGCCAACTTTTCCATATCGACCTGCACATGTCTCTCATTAGCATACCTGACAGGGACCGGGTAGCCAGCGTGTGCCATACGTTGCCGCCTTTCCGACCACGTTTCTTCGCTGAATCGGCAGCTTTAGTCTTAGTCCCATTTTCATCCCCTACAGAGCCCGACTCCTTCAGCCGCTCCATGAGTTCCGGCTTGGGATTGCGAAATGTCTGTTACGCCATTAGTAGGGTGGGGAGGCGAGACTTTTTCACAAGAGAGGTAGACTATGTAGAGCTCATACCACACTGTGCTTAGCCTCATAGCGCTCGCTTGCAAAATTGAGGTCGTGCTCAATTGTGTGGTCGCCGCCCTTGTTGATAGCTGTGAGGATGACAGAGAGGTCAAACTCGCCCCAGCCCTTTTCTTGGATGCGGAAAGGTGGTTCGCGGAAGACTGCAATACACACGCATACATCAGCTACCATTGCGCATTATCCCTGCGTGCGCGGGAAGCCGTTGCGGCTGATTGCGGCACGCGTTCCCAGTGTGACTTTTGGGGGACGAGTCGGGAAGAGATTGGCCTACGTACCCTGTGTAGCACGTTTTCCGAACGTCGGGTGGAGCTTGTAAGTGACCTTTTCGAAGATCGAGGCTTCGACATCGTTGCCCGCCTCGTCGAGCAAGCAGACAGAGATGTTCCATGTCCGCATAGGAAACCCTTCCATTTCTTGGGGTTCATTGCTATTGTTTGAGACCAGTTAGTGGCGCAGATGACGCGCGAGGAAGATCGGAAGGATTGGGAACGAAATTGCGCGGAACAAGTAGACGAGACGTACGGGAGGACTCTTTGCTCGGTGACGAGCTTGACTGTCCGCTTGACCTGTCGATGATTATCAGCGTGGTTTAGGATGTGAAGGATGGTGATTACTCACGTCAGGCATGGTCACGTCTGTCTATAATTTGCCGATTCTGTCGTGGGCGAGGAGAATTGTAAGTCGCAGCGCGGTGGTGCGCCAAGGGCCGGAAGTTGGCTTGAGACGGCGGGGTGCGGAGCAAGGTGAACCGGCAGCAAAGATGGCTTTTAAAGGAGAAAGCAACACGGCCCAGACGCGCGGTACCGACAATTATTTGCCTGAAATATTGGCAGGCAGCTGCACGGAATGAGGTGTTTGATGGCCCAGACTAAAGCTAAATCGGCGCTCGTAGGCCATGGCCGACGTTCGTCTCCTCAGGCCCGGACGTATGAAAGCTGCTTACATCGAAACTACTCTTTGTCCGAATGCAGGTGTCAGACTGTTTTGTCTTCTACGACATTCAGGACGGATTGAGGCATGCATGTTTTCTATCTACTGGATGCTACATCTAGAGCCAATCACTACTGCTTTGGGAACCCTCTCCTTCGCGAGGTAGCTCTGGGGTGAATGCCTGGTTTTGTTCCGAACTCAGGTCGGACGCCATGCACACGGATGCACGGATGATCGCGGTGCGGCTAGACGTGGTAGTGCCATTGTGGTGGAGGGTTGCCAATAGAGGGTGTCATTCCGGGGTTGGGTTGTGCTGGGCGTGTCGGTGTATGTGCAGATGCAGCCACTTCAATCTGCACGAGGCACCGCTGGGTGGATGGTTGTGTTCGGGGGGATGGGTGAAGTCTGCTGCCGTAGCAAGCGATTTATTCCTTTGAGAAGAGCGCCTCATTCTCTTGTTGAGCCTTAATAAATGCCTCCTTGAAAAGGTTGGCGTCTAGATTGCGATTAGCTTGGAAGTTGATGTTTGGAACGTAGAGAATTGCAGGACTTACTTTCGCTGTTTGCAAATCGGATCGCCAATGTCTGTGCCTCTGGCTCGCCCTCACTGACGTCTGCTGCGGCATTCCATACCCAGCTTCGGTCGCTGCCAACGTTTGGCGAGAGCTTCATGTCAGGAACGACTGCCGACCCATCAGTATCTCAATCCTTGCAGCCATTTCCGCGCCAAACATACCGTAGTGGTTTGCGCAGACCTTCAACGTCTTGTCTCTCCTCATCACTAGCCTAGTCTTGCCGTTCTCTTTATGCTTAAGTAACCTGACATCGCCAGTGCCACGCTCTTTCCACTCGCGGCTCTCGCGGTCAAACTTGAACAGCTTGGCACGCATCTTGAAAGTTTGCTCTTCGAGCTCTTCGTTGGTCTTGGTCTCGACTTCTTTCGTCAAATGTACGACAGGCTCGAAGTGGACTTCGGGGGACTCTGGCGCCTCTTCGTCCTGCCAGCCATTGTGTCAGTATTAGGTTGTAGGCGATGTCGGACGACAGGAACGCAATGCATACTTCGCCCTCCTTCTTCTTAGAGCTACCCGATGGCTCATCAACGTCATCTTCCTCTTCTTTCTTTTCTTTCTTTGGCCCGCCACCAAACATCGAAAAGACATTCTCCTTCACCGACGTGGCGGCATTTGACGCCTTCTCCGTCACGCTCTCGCCAGTGGCACCTGTCTCTCCTCCTGCAGCTGCGTTGTCTTTGGTCGCTTCTGTAACGCCTGTAGTGACTTTCTCCGTCTCGTCTTTGGCGAGCTGGGGCTCTTGGGCGCTGGCTGCCTGTGCTGCAGGGTCCACTTTGGTGTCGGACTCGGCCATGCTTGCAATTGATGGACAACTATAGCTCTGTGAAATCTTGAAGCTCAGAGTGGAGCGGGTGCAGAAGACAGCGGTGCGCTCACAGAAAGTTTGCGGGTTCAAGTGAAAAGGCGGGCTGGACTAGTGAGGTGTGCCCCTCGTGGCGCTTGTACGTGGTCACAACAAGGTCGTCTCCGTGGTCAAAGCTCCGGCGAAAACAAAATACCTGCTAATGTTTGGCCGGCGTGACATGCGGCTAGTTTTTCACTTTTCTCACGCAATCAACGCATTCACACCTGGTTGGTACTGTTCACAGATCAAGCATTGCTAATCGCTCTGTCTTGCCTTAGCGCAGGGGTCTAGTGCATGAATAAGGTACAAATCCATCTCGAATCTCCATCCAGTTCAACACCTTATCCTTCGTAGGCATTACTGGTTTACGTCCCAAAAATATAATACTCGATACCTTGCGAGCCTATGCGTCAATCACGCCAGTATCCTTCCAGCAACTACCCTTCTCCATATCTAATCCGCCGTTTGAACCTTGCCATTTGAAGGCTTCCTATGCTTCGCCAATTTTTGCACTTCGTCTGGCTTAGGACGGACTTGTAATGCTTGCTTGTTAGTCTTCATGGGGATCATTGTCTCTTGATGTGGACTGATGTCGCGGTTGTGCCTGCGAGCTCGAGCTCGGCTTTCCCATACGCGCTCGCCTGAAAGTGAAGCACCGACGGCCTTGGAAGTTGGCTTTATCCCGAATACTTTGTTCCAGAGGCTGACAGCATTAGCTCGTAACTTCTTCATCGATATAACTTTGGCTGGGGCGTCCGTTGACTGCGACGGAGACGTTCGAAGGTTTAGTCCGGTCCGATGCCAGAAGTTTAGCTGTGCAAAGACCTGCTCCTGAACTCGGGAAATCTGCGAGAGCATGGACGCAACCACGTGCTTTGAGTTGATCCTAAATTCGGTCAAAGCTGAGCGTGTGCGCCCCGAGCACTCGTTGAAAGCCTGTTGAGAGGCTCGTAACACCTGATGTGGTCGACTTGTATTTGAGAGGATCCCGATCACGCGAGACAACTCGGCAGCAGTATTGGCCTGAGCAAACTTGATCGTTTCCCATGTGGCCGCGCCAGCTGCAACACCAGCATCGGCTCCGGACTTGGTAGCATTCGCAACAGCCGGGCGGAATCTCTCGTGGGCTTTACGAACATCTTCGGTCATCCTGGAGAGCCAGCGATTTGTAACGTTCAAAACAGACGAGCCAAGCGTCCTGACATCTGCTTGACTGCGAGCAAGCCCATGTTCAAGTGCAGCACTGATAGCCGAAGGATTGCGCCAGAAAGAACCGAGATCGACCAGGATGCTTTGCTGGATGAGAGGCTTCGTTGTGGTGAACACCGTCAAGTTCACTCGCCCATAGCTCTGCGGCTGCTCCAGGATGACGGCATAGTGCTCGAGCACTAGCTTGCTAATGTTCGCCTCTAACCGCTTGGCATTTCTGCTCGCATTCACAAAGAGGCGTGGCGCGTCCTTGAGCCTCGTAAATCCAGTCGGTGCTTTGATGGCTACAAAGTGATCCGCGAACGGGAAAGCCTCGAACTTCTCTGTGCCGTTTGCAATTGCGTCGGACAGGCGCGAATGTGCAGCACGATCCCACGCATCCTCTGAGGGTTGCAGATCTGACAGTAAGGAACTGAACGGTGGTGCAGATATCGCAGTCGTGCAATTTGTCAGTTTGATGAGAGAGGAATTCAGAGCCGAAGTCTGTTTCACAGTGTCCACTCGCGCTGCTGGAGCTGCTTGGAGAATCTCAGGGTGTATAAGAAGCGTGATGAAGAAGGCGAATGCAAGGCCAGATACAATGATTGCTTGTTTGGGAGACCAGGTCATTAACATGATTTTGTCAGACGCAAAGTCCACAATGGATGCAAGAGTATTCTGTACTGACGTGTTCTGGAGGCTGTCTTGCCGTACCAACTCGAGGAAAGAGAGATGACGTCCTAGCTGGCCGTTGTGCAGTCTTAAGAAAGTGTCCACATCCACTGGAGAGAAGGCCTCGGTGTCCTCCTCCAGCTCAGCTGTCATCTGAAGAAGACTCTCGGGACCAGAGCCAAAAGTCCAGACGGCCTCGTTTGTCAGATGAATCCCCGGTACACCTTGGTTAAATAAGACCTCTTCGACGTCCCACACCCAATCGCTATGACGCTGTTTCTTTATCGATGCTTCCGGCGTGCTATGGACAAATAGTGCAAGGTTTGGGAAATGAGAAACGGCGCGACTTCTAATCCTGGGAGAGGACTCGTCTCTCAAACAAACCCATTCGTCATTGATTTTCGCTTCGATGATGTAGGGACGACCTTTTTCGTTGTAAAGCTTGTTCAATTTCGTGCATGACTGAACCAACAGTTCTGTGCCGGTGCTTTCAATTACGGTCACGTCGGGGCAGCTTTGACTCATATCACAAGGCGACACTGGAATGACACTAAGTCGTACGGGGGCCGCTGACTTGTTGTAGCTGGGTACTTGACCTGTCGCTAATGCCGAAGCGAGTTTTTGTACCAAGGCATTTTTCTTGGCGGTGGTAATTTCGCCAACAATCATGACCGAGTAGGTACCATTTTGACGAAGTGAGGCTTCGGACAGCCTCATCTGCAAGCTAATCGGGACTTCTGGAGTGATGAGCGAATCCTTAAGCTCTGAAGAGACCTGCCCGCGGAGAAAACTACCGATCTGTTGTTTTACCAATGCAGTACCTACGTCTTGGCCTTCCTCAATGTAACTCGTGGGCTCGGGGAATTGAATAAGCGAGGCCTTCACAGGATGTACGGTTGCCGAGCTTTCTTCGACAATATCGTCATCATCATCGTCGTCATTATCGTCTTCAATGCCATCGTCGTCGCTTTCATGAACGTCGTCTGCACTGGGTGCTGGAGTAGGGTAGTCCATGGGAGGCAGCGAGGTCACAGAAGCAGAAGTATCGACGCATTCCTCAGTATCGGCTATGCTTGAGACATCGCAGTCTGTAGTATTACCGCCGCACGAGGGAAGAGACTCTGATTGAACATCCAACTCGTCATCGGAAACAAGATTGCGGGCATCGACGACCTCATAGGTACTGTCGGCCAAGGTATGTTCGGCCTCGTCCACGGATGTGCCCGATATTGATGACATATTGCGTGAGTAGGAGACGAGCTCGTCAAGACTGTGACTTCCGCGGATCTTGGGAAGGTTTAAGGAAGAGGATTTGGATTCGGTCTTGCTCTCCGAGGCGTAGTTCTCGGGAGGCTGCGTAGCCATCAATGTCGGCTAGACCGGTCTGTTAATATTGACCAAATCAGGCGAACGCAAGTGCAAACAGCACTCAGAGTAAAGCGTAGGCCAAGCTTCTTACAAGAAATTCGCGAGGGATCGTGCAGTATAAACAACTCACCCAGATGCTTAAGCTGCGTGGATGTTGCCTAGTGACTGACTGCCTGCCGCGCTGGGAAGCTCGACAGACCGTCTGGAGCCCCGGCCACTGATGTGCAATCAAGGACAAGGAGGAGATATTTCTTGGATTTACCGCAGCACCCACTGTTCCACTACAGTGAGAACGGGAGCAAGGTGGGTGAGGAGGGAGCTGGCAGCAGGCAGCCGGGCGATGTTGAAGTGAGGGAGAGTCACAGGTGGGGCAAACGCTGGGGAGCTACCACCTTTCTTGTCGATAAGCTCAGCCCAATACCATGACAACCACTCCACAAGCAAGAGTCCACATGGCGTTGCTATATTCAAAGGCTCAACAATTATGAGTTCAGGAAAATGCTATCCATGATTCAGTATACCGTGCAGGGCTGTGCATCGCTCAAAGTGCGCCTACAGACCCTTTCGCCAACCCCCAGGTACCCCAAACACTGGGTCAAGAAACGCCATAATGCCCTGTAAACCGCTAGACCTGTCGCCCAAACGACGCCACTAGGGCATTTCCACATCAGAGATAAGTGCACAGAAAAGCAAAGGTGGTGATTTACAGGAAAAGGAACATTATTCAGGGCGACGCCCACCCCCCGGCGACTTCGACCCACTCGGGCAGACAGCTTCCTTCTTTACCCTCCACGTCCACAATGTCGGTGTCGCAGCGACAGCGGCAGCCGACACCATTCTCTTTCTCTGGGTCGGGCTGCGCCCAGTACTCGTCCTCTTCGATCCGCTTCTTCTCGTCGATGGTGGTCTTCTCGAGATAGGGAATATGAGGTAGCTGACGGGCTGGTGCATTTGCCGGGCAATGCTGGATGGTAGTATGTCGGTAGCCGAAATCGCGGAAATAATGAATGTCAGACGGCGAAAGCAGCGCGCCGGCAGCTAGGGAATGGATTGGAGCGTCGCCCCACTGAACACCAAGGATCAGTATGGTTAATGGTCAAAGAACTCTGTTAGATTGGCAGAGGCCTCACCCTTTCCATCCAAAATCCTCCACTCCGATCCATCATCTCGAAAAACTCGTTATATTCTTTGCTTCTAAACCAGTCCAGTCGGGCAATCTCAAAGTTGCTCCAAAAATGGCACATGTTGTAGATTTCGCCTTCCATGGCATCAGGATCAGGTTCAGGTACTGCTCCTGAGCCGGGCTCCGTATTTAGAATTTCGTCTGGCAGGGGCTTCTTGTACTTTGGATCATCCTTGGGTAGCTCCTTTTCCTCTTCCTCCGGCTGTGGCTCAATGAACATCTCCCAAAGGCCTTGAGAGGTGAGATTGTTGACCCTCTTATAAGCCGAGGCATAGCGAAAGATATTTGGTACCGTTTCTTTAAGCTCCTTGACCGCTATCGTAAATCCGTAGGTCTTATTGGCGCGCTCCATGTGGATGAAGGGGTCACTTTTTCTCGTCAGCCATTGCTCTGTCGACCGTCGCCCAAATGAACGTACTATGTAATGTCACAAAAGTACGTGATCTCCGGCTCGACTCGCCAATACCAATCGTACTTTTGCAAAAGCTCGTGCTTGTAAAAGAAGCTATTGCAACAGCTTAGCGGTGAAGCCGAGCGACTTTCAAGCGTTTACGTACCCAGAATAAAAGCGACACATGTGGTGGTAGCTCTCCATTCCACCGTACATGATTGCCGCATCGCCCTGTTGCCGTATGCCTTCCTTTGCCACATTCTCATCCACCCAGTCAGGATAACCCCACATGCTGGGATCTATCTTTCCAAACTCCACTGGCGCGCTTGTGTGATTGGTGACGGTCTCTTTGAAGGTAGAATTGAAATCGCCATCGTTCAGAAAGACGTAGGGATAATGGAACCAACGATTAAAGTGTCGCTCGACCGACTTTATCGATTGGATGACGCCCTCCAATTCTTTATTTCTTGCCAAAACGACAAAAACCGCATTAGCGCGAGGACCGTTGACCTGAGGCTCAAGGCATCCAGGTACAAAAACCTTGTCGTGCTTCTCGCTGATCTTTCTGTGCATACTGTCAATATCTGTTCGAGGACTCTGCTCAAGCGCCATACCGTATTGACGGAGGAGTTCCAACGGGCATTAAAAGATGTCCGGAAGACGATGGATGTTGTATGAAGAGGATGAATATTAAGATTAATACAAAACATGGGAAAAGGAGGACGAGTCCCAGGGGTATCGAGATGCGCGAGTTGGCTTTTAACCGTATGCGCCGACGGAAGAACGCCAACCTGGGAGTCAATTTCTCCGATGTCTGCGTGATGTCTTGATACGATGGTAACCGTGGTGGAAATTGAGCTCTCTTTTTCAAACTTTGTACCCACCCCATCGGTGCAGTTGGGGCGGGAGATCCACCCACTTAACAGCTGGATGAAAGTGCGAATTTGTTGGTGTACTCGAAGTATAACCCTCTCAGTCAATCGTCGGTGAGGTTACTAGGGAAATAGAGGCGGCTGTAGGTGTCGAGCCTTCCAGACAAGCCTTCGATATGAGGTTCGTTGAAGTTTGCGCAAGGTAACGAGCGGCTGGAGATGGTCCTCCACAAGGTAACAGGTATCACAATGAGTGCATCAACTGTCCAACGGGCAGCCGACTCACTCAGGTCGGGAGAAAATAGCAGATTCGGAGCTCGAAGGACATGTGAAGCGCGTGGAGGACAGAGTTTGACTATTCGGGCGCTGTTTGCGGAGGAGATGAATTTAGGAGGTGGATGAGTTAGCAGGGGTTGCTCGGATTCGCCGCTTGGCTTGGGCGCGGGAAGCTGCTCTCATCAATGCGGCTTGCCACCAGTCAGCAACCCCCGGGGTCGAATAGGAGACCGCTCGATTCGAATTTCTGCTCGGCCGTGGCGATACTTGAGCAATGTCACTTATAGCTGACCGAATGCTGGAACACCGGTTTCTCTTCTTTCGTCTTCATTCGGTAGCATGACATAGTGCTCCGTCTACCATCTGCCCATGGATACGCAATCACGACGCTGCTATTTTCAAGACCATCTATCCCTACACCGGACCGTTGGGAAACATTGCTGCATTAGCCCGGAGCCGGCTCCTTTCCCCACGCTTGTAGATTGGCTAAGGTATGCATCTATTTTGATGTCCAATCGAGCCTCTTGCGCGCACATTTCAGTTCTATCTGGTATAAATCGATAACATGACATACACAGATACGCATATACCGTCGCTCTTTTAGATGGTGATTTGTGTCTTGCGCCAACATGCCGCCCAACCTGAAAAACCTAAGCTATGGTAAGATCTCAGGATGAATTAACCTCTCCATACTTCAGGTCGCTAACCGGCCGAAAGAATCAAATGAACCTAGCTTCCTCCGCAAACTACGAGCAGAAAATGCCGGCATTATTTCTGATCGCCAGGAACGGCCTGTAGCTCGACCGAAGCGCTCAAAAACTGCTGACGAGGATGATGGCCCTACTTATGTCCTTGATGAGAGCAATGATACGCTCTCCAAAACAGAATATGACGCTCTGATCAAGGCAACGGCAGGAGCGAAAAGCGACAAGACCATGGATCCAGACACGTCAGTGAAGAATGGCTCGAAGAGCGCCGATACCGAGCAAGGCAAGGAAGAGGATAGCGACAAAAAGCCCTCCCAACAGCAGACCACGGAAATTGGAAAGACTCAGAAAAAGCGAAAGCTCGGCAAAATCGTGACAGCAGACGAGTCGTACGAAGACACCGCGGAGCAAAAATCAGAAAAAAAGCCAAAGAAGAAGGCGAAGGCCGTGAAACTTTCATTCGGCGATGATGAAACTGGTTGAATTTGACCGGATTAAGGGCCTCTAATTCTGGGAGAATATATCTGTTTTGCACGTCCACAAAGGACTTTTATTGCAAACCATTACCCAAAAGTTCCCTTGCGATCTCCTTGACCAGCACGTCCCCACCGCTCAGCGCCTCCTTGCTCTGTACGGTTGCAGCAGCATCCATCGCTTTACACATATCAAGAAGCTCGCCGCCTGGGGAGGCGTAGAAAACCAATAGACCGATCGTTAATACCAGCGCCTTGGCTGCGTCCTTACTCTCCTTTTCCACAGATAATGTTTCGAGGAGAGATGCTGCGAGTTCGACTTGATCGCTCTCTGATATAAGCTCTTGATTTCCCTCTCTGCGCGTGCGGAAGTTCGCAGCTGCTAAATTGAACGCCAGAGATGCGGCCGCGACACGGAGACTAGGATGCTTGTCATCCAGAAGGCTCACTGTGACGAGCTGAACCAGGAGCGAACTCTTTCTGGGGTCCGTGGAAAGAACCTTTGGCCAAAGCGTGGACGTAAAGAGGTTGCAGGCTAATTGTACCGTGACAAGGCGCAAGTTGTACGGGCAGTCCGGCAGGGCAGTGATATATTGCAGCAGCTTCTCGATCGACTCCTTCTCATCTTCCGCGAAGAAACCACTGACCCGTGCGTCAATCAGGGCTATTCTTAAAACGTCGACAGCCGCAAACATGACTTCGGTGGGCAATCTGCTCATGGCCGTGTCCAGGAAACCTGCAAAATTGATCAAATTGGGAAGCGGTGTTTCACTCGCACCAGCTTTGTCCCGCTGCTGGACAAACAGTTTCAGCTCGATAACGGACGGATCTCGGCCTGCGTCGCCCATCTTGGCAATGACCTTATCCAGTGGAGGGGTTTTACGATACGTCACCGGAGCCAAACTCATCTTCTGTAAACTCAACAACTTCAGACTTCCATGCGGATGAGGCGGAAAAGCGGCTTGCAGTAAAAGCCTGACATTCCCTCTCAGCTGCGCTTCGTTCGCGCCCGACCACTGCTCCTGCCTGTCGCCCCTCAAAAACGAAACAAAAGTTGGTGTCGCTCGGATGTCGAATTGTTGCGCAACTCCGAACGCCTGGTTGATGTCTACTTTGATGAAGACGGCTTGCGGACCGGCTTCCTCAGCGAGGGTTTCGTAGGGACCGTAGACAAGCTTGCAGGGGGCGCACGTTGAGGACGTGAAGAAGATGACGGCGCAGGTTTGGGAGGCACGAGAGAGGAGGTCTGCGATTTCACTGGTAGAGGTTACGTTGTGAACTTTGCCATCAGTGGTAGTGGTGGTGGTGGTGGTGGGTGTGGGTGTGGAAGTACCGTTCTTAGCACGTGCCGCTCCTGTTGCTGCACGAATACCGTTTGGGTGGTTTTGAGAGCTTGGCTGAGTAGCTTTCAAGGGGTCGACTTTCTGCTGAGGTGGCACTGGGGCTTGAGTAATGTTGCGCATCGTTTGGTCCAACTGTGGCCTAATCATCTGCCCAAACGGTGTATTGAGAACAGTCTGCGGAAGCGATGTGATGTGGGTTGGAATTCCCTCGCCAACAAGAAACATTGAAAAATCGTGAGAGAAATTGTTACAGTTGTGAGAAAACAAATCGTAAGACTGTTGAGAAAGTTAGATAAGCATTTGTTGGCTTGGGGTCACCTGTCCCATCTATACTTCTGGGCTGTATGTTTCCTTGAGAGCCTCTACATATTCGAGGATCACCTCTATTGGAAGTTGGGTAGTCCCAAGATGTATCTTCTCCATGGGCGCCCCAAAATGGGTCGAACCTGCCCTGCATGTACTGATGCCATGACCGAAGAAGTATTCAATGCCCTCTATGACGATGGACGTGTGGTATACAGCATCTGACAGGGATCAGCATTATCTGGAGCGTGTATATCGCCACAATTTCAGACAGACCGATGTAGGTTCCGAGCAAGCTTCTCGAAAGCTACCATCCAGTTTTGTCAGAATCGTTTAAGTTCGTGCAGGGACTTCGCCCGCATGCATTTCAAAACGCACCTGTCTTGCAAGACCCTGTCAAGACTAGGATTAGTGCTTGGAACGTACAAGTGTGACAGACAGCCTGAACGTACTTGTGATAGATCGTAAACGAATAATTGCACATCCATTTCCTGTTTTCGTGTCTGACTTTGAGGTGCGGTCAAGAAGTAGCCAGCCCGAAACGAAAATGTCTGCGACCTTGGGCGTATTTAAGCACCATGTTGCAGGCAAAAGTTTCGTGGCGACAGGCAGGCATCATGACGAATCGTGCGGCTCTGCGGGATGTGGCTTGTATGACTAAAGACCAGGATATCCCTGCTCTAAAGTGGCTTCGCGCCAAGAACACCGGGAGATTCCTAAGATTTATGCGCACCAGGGGAACGGGTTGCTAATGCTTGGAAGAAGCCCGTCTGGGTCTGCAAAGTCTCCCGCGAGGATTCCACACACACACAGCGAAGTCGAGATACAAAACAAAGTCTCGTCTTTTTCGTCTAGGAATCCAGTGGTCGGCAGGACGGAGTGCATTCATCTTACTCAGCGTCAACAGCCCCAATTGGTGCAACCTTGCAGACAAGGTTACGTGCCTTTCTCTTTGCGGTACAAAATACCAACACAGCCACTTTTTGAGGCTACTCCATGTCCAGCGGGACGGACGCTCGAGGGCGCAATGGTATTTGGTCTTATTTAAATTTCAAGGCTGCCGCACGTCGACGGGTTTCCGTCTCGCTACCAACACTCAGCGCCCCTATCTTAGCTGCCGAAGACCCCCATGAGAAGCCGGATCGACATATTGGGGACGACCAGCCCACACCGACAAGCTTCTGGAACGATATACAAATCGCCTGGATGAATCAAGGCCAGCGCTCCAGATACTTGAAGGTCGGACTCGTTGTATTTCTTATTGTGTGTGCGCTTCTCTGGCTTTCCCCGGGTAACGAATATGTAGGAGGTTAGTTGCATGTCTCGATGCACAAATGCTCCAAGAACACTGGCTTATCTTCTCCAAGGCTATTCACCCTTTCGTAAAGAAGGCCAAGGAACCTCAGATTCAACAACCAGCGGCGCAAAATGCACGAAACCATACTCTTCCTCTACGCCGCTCATACAATATGCGCTGATGATTGATGCTGGAAGCACTGGTTCGCGAATACATGTCTATCGATTCAATAACTGTGGCCCTACTCCAGAGCTTGAAGATGAAATATTCGAACAGACGAAGAAGGTCGAGGGAGGATCATCTGGACTTAGTGCATACAAAGGCAACCCCGAGCAAGCGGCAGAAAGCTTAGACGTTCTCATGGATGTTGCCGTCAAGAACGTCCCAGACAAGCTCAAGTCATGTACGCCGGTTGCGGTCAAGGCAACAGCAGGTCTGCGGAAAGTCGGTGCTGAGGCCAGTGCTGAGATACTTAAGGCAGTGCGACATCGACTTGAGACTAGATATCCCTTCCCAGTGGTCTCCGAAGCCAACGGCGGTGTCGAGGTCATGGAAGGCACGGATGAGGGTGTATACGCTTGGATCACGACCAATTATCTCCTGGGAAAAATTGGTGGACCAGATAAGACGCCTACCGCAGCCGTTTTTGATCTGGGTGGCGGATCCACACAGATTGTCTTCCAGCCAACATTCAAACAGAGTCCATCAGGTGGCATGCCGGAGCAACTTGCCGAAGGCGATCACAAATACGAGCTTGATTTCAATGGCAGGAGATTTACCCTTTACCAGCACTCATACTTAGGTTATGGGCTAATGTCTGCACGTGAAAGCTTACACAAAGAGGTCCTCCTCGCCACCTATGATCAAAAACCGCAAGCGAGCACCGCGTGGTTGCAGGAGCCGCTGCTCAATCCATGCCTTGCTCCGAACATGACAAAAGAGGTGAAGATCGCATTGGGCGACAACCACCCCCTGGGTGCCTCTGTGACCGTGACTATGGCAGGCCCCTCCGACGGCTCGGCAGCTCAATGTCGCGCCTTCGCGGAAAAGATCTTGAAGAAAGACGCTGATTGCAAACTCGCACCGTGCGCCTTCAATGGCGTGCACCAGCCAAGTCTCGAAAAGACTTTTGCTCGGGAAGACATCTATCTCTTTTCGTACTTTTACGACCGCACTCACCCGCTGGGGATGCCAGACTCGTTCACGATCAGCGAGCTGCAAGAGCTGACGCACCGGGTCTGCGAAGGCGGCCAGGCGTGGGAGGTGTTTGAGAGCGTCAGGGACGCCATGGACGAACTATCGGGCCGACCAGAGCACTGTTTAGACTTGAACTTCATGTTAGCATTGTTGCACACGGGGTACGAAATGCCGATTCATCGCGAGGTCAAGATTGCCAAGAAGATCAAAGGCAATGAGCTAGGATGGTGTTTGGGTGCAAGGTTGGTCTCGCATCGCCTTTGTTGTTTAGCTTTGGGAATGTACGATCTGCTAACATCTGACAGTCTACCTTTACTCAATCAGCAATCTGGCTGGAAGTGCAGGGTAAGTGAAGTTGCAAAATAGGTATGCGCTCGTGCGCATGATCTGGCACAAGCGGCCTTGAGATGATATCGAAATTCAGCGATTTCATGTACTGGGAAATCTATTTCAATGTTAAAGTACTATTCAGGGTATCACAGAGCGCAATCTCTATAGGCATCTTTGCAATTTCGATAGGGTGGGCTGAGATGAGTCGTCGAGTTGATCAGTGCATGTCCACCTCCTCGATACCAGTTCGCTCCTGTGCTTCGGTACAACCCATCAATTTGGCCATGATGTCCTGTTTCGCGTCTGATGAGGCTTCAACGTCGTCACTGGACTCGATGCTGGAGCTGGTCTCGCTCATTTCGTGATCTTTGCGTTCCAAGACACCAAGACCCAGATTCTATGTGCGGCTCACGTGAGCGAGAATTTGGTATCCAAGGCAGGATGATTACTCACCATTTCGATATAACCCTCGTCCACCTCTTCATCCACGTCTTCCACACCCTTCCCAACCCAGGTTCCCTTCCTGCGCTGCTCTTCAATTTCCGCATTGGCAAGAGCCAAACGTGGGAGGAACCTATCCAGGCGCTCACGTAGATTAAGCATATCCTTCCTCCCTTCCATGGCCCGGATCTTGGGCTTCTTCCCAATCCTCAAGTTCGTGATGCCCGCACCATCAACCTCATCGTGCAAGAAAGCTCGGGCGTTGGAGGTCGAGCTGGAACTAGTGGTCGCGGCGTCGCTGTCCTCGTCACTGTCGTCGACGTCGTCGTCGTTATGGTAGCTATCACAGTCGGCGTCACCGGATGCCGAGTTGGAGATGCCAGAATAAGTACGGAGCCCGTCGTCAGAGGTCAGGCTTGCGTTCTCCGCAACATTACCTTCGTCGTCGGTGGGCACGAGAGCAGAGGGTTCTGAGCGGGGAGGGGAGGAGGTAGCACTGCTTCCGCCAGCTGAGAGTTTGCAGCGCTTGAGGATGGGATCCTCCAACGAAGAGGACTCTAGGACCTCAATGGTACGCTTCGTGCCCCTTGATGAAGCCATAGCTGATGGACAGATTTCGATGCAAAGCAAATAGGATGTACGAAGCAGCTGGGTCGGGCACGGAGTGGCATGCCGGGAGGAGAGACAGTCAGGTAGGTAAATTTCCAGGTGGTCTAATTACGGCAGCAGCCCATAGACGCTCGAAGATCGGCGCTTTACCCGGTAGCGGGGCTGGGGCGGCGGCCCGTGCAGGCCCCGATGTGGCCAGATGGTTTCATCCAGGGTCCAACTGTTCAAACACATCAAGCTTCCAGCTAATCCTCCGAACCACCTGCTGCGACCTTGCTGCCTTGGCCTCCTCTGTTTCCCTTCTACTTCCCTTGTCCTTCTTGCCTTCACCATACTGTCTTCCTGCTCGTGCTTGCTCCTGGATATCTTCGGTAAGTTTGCATTTTCTTTCTTTGTTGCGCGGTCTAAAAATGGCAACACCACCTGAAACATGTGTGCGCTGCCTCCATCACACGCTGCTATTGTCTTCAATACCCAGTCACGCATTCACCAGCTCAATTGAGCGCCATTTGGATTCAGTGATGTATTGTCAATCGCTATTGTCAACCGCTATCGTCAAAAGCTATTGTCTAAAGCTATTGCCTAAACCTATTGTCATGGCTCGCTGGCTTTTCGAGCTTCAGACAAAACTACCTCCTCCCCTTCCTCTGCACTTGAGAATTCCTTCACCCTTCTACACCTGACTTTGCAACCACAATCCACTGCCTACTGTATCTGCTCAATTACATTTCTTCAAAAACTTCCATCATGTTCGGGCCTTTTCATACAATTGATTATAACACCGACGATGATGGCCCTGAAATGCTGCCCCTTCAGGACTATCCCGTGACATATTCCTATGTCAGGAACTTTCCACACATGCGCGAACATGAATCGCTTCTCTGGTTTACCAACATGAATGAGTGTGCAGGCGTAATTGATCGAATTCGTGCCGCTATCTCACTCAATCGCGTGGACTAGTAAGTCACTCACTGTTGCTACATTGGCGTATTCTTGCCTCTCACGAGAAAGGCGTGCTAAATCGTTCTTCTAGTCCTTTGGTTCCCGTGTGGCAGGCGGTTCTTGAGATTAGCGAGGCGCAGCTTACCAACGCCAAGTGGGTTGAAGTCATGGCCAATCCTCCCAAAATCGCCACCGGCAATCTTCCCACTCTTTCCGAAGATGCTGCATCTGCTACCTCATCTCCCGCTCGTGGCAAAGAGATGCGCACGAATCTCCTTGGCAAGCTTCGTCCACCTCCACTCGTGCATGCGTGGGAGTTTTACCACGACCGTCAAGATCGGAAGAAGCCGATGAATCAGGACGACTCCCTCTCTCCTGACAGCCAGGCTCAGCCAAACTATGAACACCGTCTTGTGAAATTGACTGATATTGCTGATGTCGGCGACTTTTGGAAGACCTGGAACAATTTTGACATTAGCATTCTTCCTCTGCGTGACAGCATTCATCTTTTCCACAAAGGTGTCAAACCGGTTTGGGAGGACAAGCGCAACGAGAAAGGCGGTTCCTGGACTTTTCGTGTTCCCAAAGCTCTCGCTGCCGATTTCTGGCAGGACATTTGCCTAATGGCCATTGGTGAGAGGCTGCAGGCTTCAATAGAAACAGAGAGAAAGAGTAAGTCTACTTTTCCTGAATTGAAAAGCCTAGAACCAGATTTCGGGGGCTGTCAACCCTTGATACTTGATACTTGATACTTGATACAGACCCTTTTATCTGGTTCGGAGCCAGCTTGATTTGATGAACCCTTCATTCGGACCACCACGTTTCCAGTTATATTTTCTTTGACATCCCCTCATCGTCCTTTGATGTACATTAGCTAACGCTACTCCAGCATTCAGAGACGATATTTGCGGTGTCTCACTCTCAGTCCGCTTCACCAGTATTCTGATCCAGATTTGGAACCGTGACGGAAACCATCAAGAAGGCATCGACAAGATTCTTAAAAAGGTCCTCGACGAGCTCCCCGACGAACTCAAACCCAAGGAAGGCACCTACTACTACAAGCGTCACGAAGAGCATGCGGGTTACAAGCGCCCCGAGGAACCTGCAACCTAAAATTGAGACATTGCTTTGTACTATACAGCATATGCGTGGCGAAGTGCGGAGGGTTAATCTGGGCTAGAAATTGCTTTGATATGCATCATCAGGACATGAGCGACATGGGCTTTGTACGATTTAGCGAGAATCCAGAGAGATGGACTGATAGCACACATTTCGGATGACTGAAATTGATCACATATTTACGATGAAATAACGGGGGCAATCCACCCAAACTACCTGCGCCTTCCTATGCATTCCTTCGTGACCCAAGCCTCCACTGATATCAACTCAGCCTGCTTCGTGCCTTTACCTCTTCCCCGTCTCCCTTCGTTTCAAGACCTCTACCCAAACACCCCCGCTCTCCTCATCACCCCCTCAAACT